>JABFPB010002103.1:0-21573 GCA_022817645.1 Ceratoteleas bidentatus
CGATCCTGCCAGGATTGTCATATTGGCGATCCTGCCAGGATTGTCGTATTGGCGATCCTGCCAGGATTGTCGTATTGGCGATCCTGCCAGGATTGTCGTATTGTCGATCCTGCCAGGATCCTAATTTTGACGATCCTACCAGGATCCTCAGTCTTAAAAAAGTCCGATAAAGTATTTTTTCACGTATATAGAGAAAAATTGGATAATTATGAGTACAGAAGCAAATGGTCTGAAAAAAATCTGAAATGGTATGTAAAAGTACGAAAAAGTGGAAAAATTCTGTCCTATCAAATATTTTTTTAAGACTTTAACTCCCGACTTTATCAGACATTTTCAGACTTTCCATTTTTCCAAGGTATCCTTTTCATTTTCGCAAGATAAGCTGAAAACGAAATTGCGACGAACGGACGATACCGGCAATTACGACTATAGCGACATCGGATTTGAATTTCAAGCCTTGGAAATCCTGTCTGTTCTAACGGCGCGCGTTCTTTTTACGAAACAATTTATGTTCAAACAATTAAACCGCAAAAGTGGGGATAAGATAAAAGCGGCATTGCTCGGTCCCGCAAATAGACACTGTGTATGCAATCAGGACGTTCGTTGCGGCTCATTACATCGAAATAAAACATGATTCTAATTCCCCACGTAAATCCGCGATCCCGCTGCCAGTTGCAGGCGATGTCGTTTCTTTCCTTTTCTTCGACTCGACTTAACGCAATTTTTCCGACCGACTTCCTCAGACAAATTCCCTTATATTCTTCCATACTTTGCTTCCACGAAGCAAAAATGTCAACACGGGACAACTGATAAGTATAATGAATCAAATCATTGAATTGTTTCCCTGAAAACTCTGGACGACCCGAAATTCTTTCTCTCCTTGTTCAATATGAGAATCGTAATTAAATACGTTATTAAAAAGTATTATAGAAATTTAATTATTGCGAAGAGTAATTTCCTGGTGCAAGTAAAATTAAAAAAGTTTAAGTCGAAGTAAAAAGTCGATTTTATGTGAAGATAATGTGAGGTTATGTTGATCGGAAATTTATTGGTTCATCGTCCCTTAATTTACGTAAATCTTCATATCGTATTTCCAGACAGTTCAATTGAAAATCGATAAAGTTGTCGAAAATGGCGCGAATATTCGGTCAACAAAATCGTCCTTCGCATTTGCGCCGGTAATTGAATCAATTTTTCAACGAACGTCTGTGTTTTACATAATCCCGAGGGAATGAATTTGAAATTCGCGCGACTCCGCAAAAACGGGCGACGACAATTGCTTTTATGAAATTATAACGCGGATAATGCTTCGGCAATCGATGCCGCCGAAATTGCTCGCCAATAAATACGTTTGATTTCGTTTCACAGCGTGCCGATTTGGACGGCAGAAAGTTCGCCTTGGGCCAAATGGGACCCATTCTTCTGATCGTTTTGCTGTTTTTGATCAGCCGCCCGGGCGAAATTGTTTTTAAACCGATCAAACGGAACCGTACGTGTGCGAATCACTATTCGGGTGACGTCAAATCGATGGAATTAAGGGTCCGCGTGATTTCACCTCAGGGACTGGTTGGGTCACAAAATATAGAACATTTTGGCGGCGACATTTTAGCGATCGAATTGAACGTTTTGTGAATCGGAGGCATTTAGGGCGATTTCCACTAAGTCCAAAATCAAACCGATTGTTTGATCGATAATTCACAGATGATGATTACATGGTGCCATGTATGAATAATTAATGACATCGTATATGTAATACATATATTTGTTTATTGAATCTCAAAAAAAGCAAAATTTTTTTCAGAAGTTATAAAGGCCTTTAAAAATCTTTCTGCTTTAAAAATCCAAGCATAGATCATCATGTTAGGAAATGGCCATCCCATAACGATCATTTAATTATCAATTTAATTAATAAAATAAAATAGGGGGCTCCGCTCGCTGCGCTATTCTACTTCAGGTCTGACCATACATTGACCAACTCCACTTGGCTCATTCTGCTTCCGGTCTGACCATACATTGACCAACTCCACTTGGCCCATTCTACTTCCGGTCTGACCATACATTGAATAACTCTACTTGGTCCATTCTACCTCTGGACTGACCATACATTGACCAACTCCACTTGACGCATTCTACTTCCGGTCTGACAATACATTGACCAACTCCCCTTGGCTTATTCTACTTCCGGTCTGACCATACATTGACCAAATCCACTTGTTTCAGTCTACTTCCGGGCTGACGATATACTGACCAACTCCACTTGGCCCATTCTATCGGTCTGACCATATAAAGACCTGTTCCACTTATGAACCTGATCTAGTACGGCGGCGATAGATTTTTATTTCATAGAAAGATAAAAAAATCGGTACCTGCTAAATCCGATACATTTTGCAACATTCGATTTATTATAACACTTCATTATAACCTTTTCCCCCTATCGATATCTAAAATCCTAATATTTCCCACCTGAACGTCTCCTCCCCTCGAATTTCCCATTCGGAAAAGCATCCCCAAAAAACTCTCGCCAAAAGAACCCTCGAACCCTTCTCCTAGACCTCTACTCCGTCACGCCAAATAAGACGAGAACCACACCGTTCATATTTCATTCGCATAAAAAGCAGTCGCACGTAGTCGAAACGGACACTTTACCCCTCCGTTTCAGTCACTTCCAATTCGCCGTAAAAACAGCCGCCTCCTTTTCTACCACCCCCATCCATATCCCCCTTCGCCTCACCCTTTCACTCTCGCTTTCTCGACCCCCGATTGCCGCGTCGTCGAACGGCGGTTGCCGGGTATCGAGTCCTCGACGAAAGTAGCTCGATTTACGAGAGAAAGGCAGCCTCGGATGTGGGCTAAAGTTTGCCCCGTGTCGCAGACGGGTTTACGGCCCGGCGTTAAACTTTTATGGGCGCCGGTGCGGGACTATCGTGAACATCTACGTGCAGCGGCCGTTATTTGAATGCATTTCATCGACTTATCGATTACGGCGGCTCGCGTGGCGGGAGCCGCGCTTTTTTCCCTTTTCTCGACAGAACAAAGATCCGCCCGTTGTATCGAGTTATCGCGCAACTCGGGAGAGGTTACGTTCCGGCTAATTCGCCGTTCGATTCCGACGGTGCAGTATTTACCGGCCGTAAATGTTTGATGGCGACTCGATGTCGGGATTAATACGTCAGATTTACGGCGCGCCGATCGATCGGAAGGGGATTGGTTCGACGGGGCAGCGCCATCTATAATAGAGCTGGGCGAAAGGAAGATATCGCGGAGGGAGTGCAGTCTGAAAACAGTTCACTGATAATGAGGGATATTCTGATAGAGAAATAATAAGTTGTGACGTGATAGCCTTTTTGGGGCCTTAAAAAGGCCGTCACGTCACAGTGGCGATACTGCCAGGATCGTCGCGATGGCGATCCGTTCCGATGGCAATCCTGCCAGGATCGTCGCGATGGCGATCCTGCCAGGATCGTCGCGATGGCGATCCTGCCAGGATCGTCGCGATGGCGATCCGTTGCGATGGCGACAGGATCCTCATAGTGAAAATGTATTGAAATAGGACAACGTAGGTGTAGTGTCCCAAGGTAACTTTTTTCGTGAAACGTAATCTTGATTTTTAATTGCACAAATATAAAATCTTTCAGTCTAGACGCTTCTCCTCCCTTTCGAGCTTTCCACATTCGACGTACGGTCAAATTACCACTGTGCTTCGAAAAAAGTAGCCGACGAAATTTGCGTTTTTACGCGCAACCAAGCGTCCGCTGTCCGCACTCAGGTCGGCAATTACGCGCCGATTTTTACGACCCCGGTGCACGCATCTCGGTTCGGCTTTTCATCGGGAAACAACGAAAAAGTGCAGCTCGCTCGCGCGATACGTAATCACCGGACTCCGCCGTAAAGTTTATGGAAGCGCGTCACGCGCCACCAAGAATGTAACACATCATTTTGAACAAAACTTCGTTGCGTTAATTTAATTGGCTGTTGGGTGGCGATGCAAATTTTGCCTCGCACTTTTTCAATTTTCCACGCGAAACACGAACCCTTTTAAAGTGCCGATTGTCGCGCGAAATTTCGATGGCCCGCGAAAGAGCCAAAGTTAAAAGGATTACGCGGCAATTATCGATTCGCGCGGCAAGTGGAATAATGCGCTGATTAATTGATAAGTCTGTCGCGAGTGTCTGACTGGAAAACGCGGAACGAAATTTTCGTCACAAATAACAAGTTGCCGAGTGAATGAAATATGCGTAGCCGAATGCAAGTGAATCGATGCCAGATGCGGTCAGATGTCCATATGTAATATGCACGGCCAATATGCGAAATTGTCAAGTATATCGCATGAAATGCCCTGTCGCGATACGAACTAACTTCGTTCAATTTCCGGGCGAACAAAAAAGTCGAGGAAACGGACGTCGCGACCTTTGACATCCGACATTTCTATCCCGGAAATGTATAAACGCAATTATGAGATCGACTATCGTTAATTGTTGTTTCATTGAAAAAACCTATATTGTACATTTCCATCTGTTTCTTCTGACGGTTTAAAAACCTGTACCATTTTTAGTCGGCTTGAAAATCAACCAAAAATTCGGAATGTTTCTTTAATCGGAATCTTTTACAATATGATATAAATGAAATTCCTATTGTAAAGTTTCATTTTCTTAGTATCTGTTTGGACTGAAAATTGAATTTACTCGCGAATTCATTCGATCGACTGTAAGCAATCAATACGCGTCAAAACAGGCTACCGTAATTAATTAAAATGGACGAAACAGGTGCGCGGAGATATCCGGAGTCATGGCATTTATGCGGCCATCAGTACGTGTCACCAAAAATGACGTATCGGGCGCGCGGCATTTCGGGCCGCCGCGCGCGATACATTTTCATCACGCGATTCGCACCGCGGAATTCGTTTTGCGTCTGACAAATGACCCTTTTTATTGAACAAGACAAAGTGTAGTGTTATTGCGGCAGGTTCATCAAGTTGAACAATATTGCGTACTCGGCGCGCGTTGAGCGAATGATTTTTCATCCCTTAACCCGTTTTTGTAACAAGTTTACCTATTTATTTATTTACATTACTTCTCGTAAAAACAACTGTTTTTACAATATAATTTTTTCTGTTTTTTTTTTCCCTTAGTGTACAAAAAACGTACCATGTCACAGTGGCGATCCTGCCAGAATGGCGATCCTGCCAGGATGGCGATCCTGCCAGAATCGTCATTGTAACGTAACGGATTTTTAAAGACTTAAAAAGCAGCCACGTTATTACTTAACGATAATTTGTATTTCTAATACAATTTTTATTAAGATGAACTGCCCTCATATCTTACTATAAGAATATTACGATTAATTGTTAGAAGAAAGTATCATGTGAAAAGTATAACTAAACTTCAAATTAACATTTCCAGAGGACTTTTCCCTAGGCCGCATTTCACGAAACAAGGAACAATTATTTTTCAATTTTGTTTTCCGATTCCAGAACATCCACAAAACCAATAATTACGATTTTTCTAGACTAGTACATACCTTTTAAAAAATGCTGCTTCAAATTCAAACAATTTTTCAGCATTTTTCCATCGTAATAAAATATCCTGAATAACTACCGGCGAATTTGTTCTGCCGTATTTTATTTACGCAGGTCTTTCGAACGCGACTGTCAAAATATCAGCAATATTTAAAGTTCAATTACCGCAATTATTTATTGATCGGGCCGACAGTTCATGGACCGTGCCGGCGCGTTTGACGTTCGATAAATAAAGTATTTATTACCGTCGAGCAAATGCTTTTACTGTTGATACATTTATTCCGCACGATAAATGGACGAACGCTTCATTTGTTTCGACTTTTTAACCCGCCCCCCTTCGCCGAATTTATTTTCTTCGGTTGCGGTAATGTTTTATTTCCGGTTTCTTCCTTTTAACCCTGCATTTTGCTGTGCAAATTTAATTTTCGTATCGAAAATTGATAATTTCGTTTCGCTGCAAATTCCGCATCATCATTTTAGCCAAATATCCACTACTCAAAAAATTTGACTCGGATTTCAACTTTTTTCATAAATCCAAATGGGAATCATAGGCAAATGAAAATAAATTATAAATTAAATGATAATTAATTAAATGGTATAATACATTCTATGTTCTAAATACTATCTATATATTTTAAAATATAATTTAAACTAAACACTAGCTTAGAAAAAATGTTAGATCAACGTGTGTGAGAACATTTTTAGCAAAAAATTCTAGCGAATGTTTTGAATCAACACATTTTCACGGAAAAGAGCGATCCAGACTTTATTGGCAACGTCGGCACGCCAATCGTCGCGTCCTTACCAAGATTTATTGCGCGGCGGCGTAAAGTAGATGCCAGCAATTTACATTCCCATCTGCACGCATCCATTGGCTCCGTTACCGATTTGCTGATCACCGTGACGTCTCCTTCAACACAAAATCGACACAAAATCGTCCGGCAAACGAACCGAAGTCGTCGAAATGAAGCGTCCAATTGGCGAACGAAATGCGGAAGCGCGAACAAAAATACTTTCCGCTTGAAACACGTGCATCTGCAATATCTTTGTCGCGTAATTGCCTAAATATGCCGGAAACACGCTTGCTGCCTAAGTCCGTGAATTTCTCGACGAAGAGTCAATAAACGCTTGTTTCTACGCTTCGGAATCTAATTTTGCATTTACGTTGTACGGATTTCGCATTGGATCCGATTTATCAAAATTTCAGCGCACTTTGTCCTGTTCCCTGGGAGGAATTTGTTTAAAATTTGTAGGGTTTCGATTATTACTATCTGCTGATTTTAATCACTCAATTTAAGTGATTGTTTATAATAAACATAATTAATAATTTTTATTTTTACAGTGGCGATCCTGGCAGGATCGCCACTGTAATCTAATGAAAGTCTATCAGTGCTATTTTCTTAAATCATGATTTTTATTAACCCTAAAAATTTCACAAATAGAGAACATAATTACTCGAAAAACGTTTCTTCGTTACTACAAACGCTTTTTATTTACCAACTTTCCATCTCGAATAGAGTTTCTAATTCGTTTTCGCCACGACGTACGTAAGAGGAGCCCATCGTCAAAGAATCTTCGACTTGTGAAATTTGCATTTAGAGCCAAAAAAGAAACTGCATGCCTCGTTTCGCCGGCTAATGTTGTTTGCCAACAAAGAGCGTCACTCGGCGGAAGGCCCAGCCGGAGCAACCGGGTCACGGTTTCGAGAAAGAAAGCTCCGTCAGGGAGAGATGACTCCGCGCGTTCTCGGGACAAAGTGCCCGAAAACGAATTTAGCTTTGCCAGCCTGCTTGCCCGACCTTCTGCCTTTGCTTCGATTATCTCGGGATTGGTTAGGACGACTCGTTGGGTTTCACTGGAAGAAATTCTGTCGGACAGTTTCTTCTCTTTATAAATGAAGACAATTTTTGGAATGCAATTCCAGTGCCAGGATCTATGCAATTCTAGGTTGGAAATCAGTTTGCGACTTAAGCAAGATGAAGGTTCTGCTAAGTTCTTTGAGGATTATCTATCAGACTTGTTGAAAATCTGATCTGGTCTATGAGAAACAGACTTTTTGGAAGGTCTTCCAAAGCTGCAAGAATTTTCGTAGACAGTAATTTTCCAGAATTTTGAATTGAAATTTGAATTTTTCAAGACATCGGTCAAGACATGTTATTGATTCCGAAGCACTAAACAAAATGTGGAAGACAAAAACAAGGGAGAAAGATTGAAGAGAAAGTCCCCAAGCAAATCCCGACACCCTTTCAAGGCCAAAAGAACCAATGCGTAACGACCTTCCGTAACCGGATCCGTCGCTCTCTAATTGGTAACTTAATAAGACCAAAGTGTTGCTTCATTTCCCTTTTGTTGTCCAAATAATTACAGCGCTTAAACGCCCGCCGATTCCCTCCTGCAATTAATATTACACTAATTATCGCCCCTAATGGAGACCTGCCCTCGACCTTGACGACCCCTCATTCTCATCCAATATCCTGTTTTCTTTGAGAAAATGTGTTTTCAAAGTTTTTTTTACACTTAATGTATCTTGTGACACTGAAATAGTCTCAAATATTTCCGAATTCTCTATTCTCTATTGATTAGTCAGTTTATCACAAACGATCCTATCAAGACTCTTAACTTTAAAACCTTCGAACCAAAAATCTCTATTATCTATTGTCCAGTTTGTTCATCTCAAATGGCGATCCTGCCAGGAATCCATTTAAATTAAAAATCTCTATTCCAGTTTGTTCATCTCAAATGGCGATCCTGCCAGGAATCTATTTAAATTTCAAATCTTTCAAACCCAAATTCTCTATCTTCTTTCGTCCAAGTAGTTCGTCGCAAATGTAGATCCTGACAGGATCGCCATTTGTGATCATTTAGAGCTCAATTGAGAATTGCACAATCCCACAGAAAAAATGTTACTGTCTCAACAGTAAATTTTACTGTATTTTAGTATCTCGTCAGTATCTCAGCGTTACTGTTTAAACAGTAATTTTCCCTGGTCTTAACTTGCGTCAGGACATGGCCTTGAAAAAAATTTTTTTTCCAATCGAAAGCAATTTCGCGGCAAGGGCGCCCGGCAAAATTGCCGCGCAACACAGTTATGCCGAATAATTCGATAAGAGTGAGCAGTTGCCACTGGTCTCGCCAAAATTCAGTTTCTGCTCGATAACGACAGTAATTGAGTTTCGCCCGGCGCGCGCCCCGTACGGATTCCGACGGAAATTCCGTATCATCGTTTTTCCGACCAACTTTGATTTATTTGGCCGACTGCGCCGTCACCGTTTGACGTTAATGATCGGATATCCGCGCGCCGGATTGTTTCTCCGGCACCGAAAAAAGTCGCCGCGAGGTGACGCGCAAGTCACGGGGCCGCGCGATTTCAAGGTCAGTCGCGCGCGAAATTATTCGCGCGCATTTATTACGCCGGGGGACGTTCTTGCGGCGTAAATTGCGCCTCGCGAGGCGCGCCAAATCGCATCACGGGGTCGAGGAGGGTGCGAAGGTGCCGCCGGATTCTGGAGTTCGAGGTGTCTCTGTCTTGGGAGAGAGTTCGTCAGACGCGCCCGCGGCGTCGAGGGGTTCGAGGGGATCTGGGAAGGGGGCGGTGTGGCTATGATACGGCGTCTCGGGGGAATGGGGGGTAAGCGTGAGTTGCGGGTTTTCGGAAGAGCGAGTTCGGAGCGCTGCCAGGCGATCCTGCCAGGATCGCCAGTTTTGAAGGCTGGAGATGATTTTAAATTCTGAAAAATAATTTTGAAATCTATGAAAATCTCCGAAAATCTCAGGTTTTTGAGAATCCCGTGTCAAAGTTTTCCGAAATTGTCAAGAGTTTTCGGAGAATGTCAAAAGTTTTGCAGAGAATTCAAGTTGTGACATTCTCTGAATGTCAAAAATCTCAAAAAACTTTCAGAGTCTGCTTCAAATGGACTTTTTCTCCGAAAAACATACTAATTCTGAGTCTTTGAAAGCCTTTCTTCCATAATTGACCCTTTTCGGTAGAAATTTAAGTTGAAAATCGACGAAAAAGTCGATATTTTTCGACGTAAAGTGTCTTGCTTCGAATGGATTTTTTCTCAGTAATGGGGATAAAGTAGTCATATTGTGATATGTTAATTATAAATAAGAAACATACTAGTTCTGAGTTTTTGAAAGCCTTTCTCCCATAACTGACCCTTTTAGGTCGACTTTTAAGTTGAAAATCGACGAAAAAGTCGATATTTTTCGATTTAAAGTGTCTTGCTTCGAAAGGATTTTTTCTCCGTAATGGAGATAAAGTAGTCATATGATATAATAATTATAAACCAGGAACTTTTAAGTTGAAAATCCTTAATACAGATTGCCATTTTTGATACATTAAAATCTAGGCCACTACACTAAGAAAAATGTTTCATGAAAAAGTGTACAGTAAACATGGGATAAATCCACTGATCCGTCAAAATTCATCGAGAAATACAGAAGTACACTCGAACCCCACTTTATCTACCAAGACGGGACCGGAAGACTCACTTTATCTGCATATTACTGCGCATACTCGCCGCATATCTAGGTTATGTTTTCCATCCAATCTTCAGTTCGAAGTGAACTGAAAATTGGCGCGATGTGCCCTTATTGGTTTTCTTTAAATTTCCGGTGTACATAACCTCTAAATGAAGCAGTCAGCTTGGTAGATAAAGTGAATCGAAATTGGCAGAAAAAGTGAGTCTGCAGATAAAGTGAACGCAGATAGTGGGGTTAGAAAATCGAGTGAATTGGAAAATAAAGGATACAAATTACGTTTCTGAACAGTAAAAATTGTGCATATTAACATTTCCAAAACATCAAATATTACTCATTCAATGTAAATGTAAACCACAAGATAATCGATATAATAAATATCTAAAAGACGAACTCAGAAAAATATTACTCAAAGCTTGAAATTTTACTGAACCAAAAAGTAATAATAGTAAAGTCGCAATGTGACGGATAGGTTAAGAGTCGATATCGATCATCGCGTTTTTGCGTCGATAAAGGCCTAACGTACTTTATCGTCCTTTAACTTTGACTATCTCCACTACGCGGCGTTTCAGTTACTCACAAGTGCAATAACTGCATTGCCGTCGGTATATAAAGATAGTACGTGTAATGTATATAACAGCGCTGCGTTAAGTTAGAATAGGTGTCACGTGCGAGAAATAATGTATATTCCTAGAACTGCGGTCCCAAACTGCGTTCCTAAAACAATAAATTGCGATGTACTGCGATAAGCGATAATAAAACTAAAATCAAACAAGTGTTGGTAAGTTGATAATACTGTCTTTATTCTATATTTAATGTTTACTGCTGAGTACGGTATTTTTTTACTATTCACAATATACGGAAATTTTACTGAACGTTACATTAATGTATAACGATTTTATCCCGAGATACTGTAATTTCAGTAAAATCCGGCTCGAAGGACCTTTCGAACAAATGGAAAGGATTTTATTGCGGTTAGACAAATTAAATTGAAAATCTCAGCGGATTGTAATACTTCTGATTATTGGACTGAATTTTCCAGAGATTCCATATACATTTTCAACCCAAAAATATCTGGTTGAAATGTATAAAAATCGATTGACCAGCAATGTTTAGGATACAAAAATTAAAATTCAGAAAAAAGTACTAAAAATTATCTCAATTTTTATGAAATCCGAGTGAAACTTTGACTTTAAATCAGCTCAGATTAGATAAATGGCTTTGAAACCCTTTCAATATTCTCTCCTTTGTAAAACAGCGATGTTTGTATGCATTTTTTGGCTGTGTTTCACCTTTTTACCTCTTTCGCTCTTTTGACGGAAATGTATGCGGTGTATGATATCAATCATTATTGTATGACGGCTGCATCCACGTACAAACTAGAAAATCAGAAAATCACTACATCTATCACACGTACAACAGTATATCTATCAGCATTTCGGTCGAAATTTGACTTGATCCTTGGTGTCTGTTTCTCGCAGTATTTCACTTCTGACTTTTTCGGGAGTTAATACAAATTAAAGGCAACAGCAAAGCGAGAAAAACAAATTTATTCCAGAGATTAACCCAAAATGGGAAAAACAATAAATCGTACCAAAATTACACTTTATTTCTCTGACGTGCAACTCTGAACCTGAATTGGTTAAAAAATGTTCATCGATTTGTTCAAACTAACGGAACACACACTTGCACTAAACTTTTTATTGTCACTTTGTAAGGAAGGTCGTCCGAGCTATCGGCCCGCTATTTATCACGTGATTTAAAAGTAGCGACCTACACACAGATAAACTTAGCGATAGCGCCTCTTACATTCGCTTAATTGAAACCCTAAGAACCAAACCGACATAAAACATTCAGGCATTAAACTACTGGCGCAGAATTCGCCCAGTAAATCAAGCCCAAGTCCCATTTAATACCCTCACAAAAACAATTCGGTCAACAAACAACCCTATCGCCAATTGCGAACAGTTTACCCCTATCAAATTGGTTAAGATTTCGAAAAAAAAAATTGTTTCTCCAATTGGCTTCTAACTAAACTGAAAATACTCTCTGCCATTCAAAACAGAGTGGCAATGATAAATTAGTCGATACTTCCCTAACAGACACACCTCTAAAACACGATTCGACGTGGAATCTACGTCAAATCTACGTCCGAATGTTGCTCCACGTAGAATCCACATAGATCCTAACAGACACACCTCTAAAACACGTAGATTCGACGTGGAATCTACGTCAGATCTACGTCCGAATGTTCCTCCACGTAGAAACCACATAGATCCTAATAGACACATCTCTAAAACACGTAGATTCGACGTGGAATCTACGTCAAATCTACGTCCCAATGTTCCTCCACGTAGAATCCCCATAGATCCTAACAGACACACCTCTAAAACACGTAGATTCGACGTGGAATCTACATCAAATCTATGTCTGAATGTTCCTCCACGTAGAATCCACATAGATTCCATGTTCAATGTCTATATACTTACCTTTTTTAAAAATTGGATAATTTTTATCCATTTTACACATGGATAAATCTGACAAATTCAAATATATCTGACCAGTTTTTCAAAATAATAAAATATCATAACCTCAAAATATTACAATATAATAACTGTACAACCGGGTGCTAAAAATTGCCCTTACCATATGTTTCGATGATTGCGAAGCTCCGCAGTTTTATTGCTTCGCTGCACCGTAACTTGGCCCGCAAAGTTTCTTGCCGAATTTCACCGTAAAAGTGCAGCAATTAGGTACATTTTTTTAGCTCTGTCGAACGGACAAAGGGGGCTTTTTCGTCGTTTTGGCCGAAAAATTCTAATTAGGCCGCGCGAAATTCACGCGGCACGTGTCCCGCGCCGCCATTAATAATCCCGCAAATTACACGGTAATGCGATAACTCATCCCATAATGAATTCCTGCTTACGCGGACTGACCCCATAGGTCGGGATATTAATTTCCGCGAGGGTCCCCTCTAGCGCTTCGGACCGTGACCGAGCTTTAATTTCGTCTCAAGATCGTAAAACTCGAGTCAAGTTCGTCGGCGAAGATTTTCATCGTTCGAGTGTGACTTTGATGACCCTATTTTGTTTTGGGAAGTAACGCGATTGAATGAAAGTCGAGGGGAACAAGTGAAAGGATCGTTCGGAACACACTGTAAAGAAAGTACTGTAATATTCAACCATATATATATATTCAAACAATAATAAGTACTGTAATATTCAAATAATTGTCCATTGTCTATAAAAATACATCCCCCTATAGACATCGAACGTGGAATCCATGTGGATTCTACGTGGAGGAACATTTGCACGTAGATTCTACGTAGATTTCACGTCGAATCTACGTATTTATAGACATCGAACGTGGAATCCATGTGGATTCTACGTGGAGGAACATTTAGACGTAGATTCTACGTAGATTTCACGTCGAATCTACGTCCCGTGTAGACATCGAACGTGGAATCCATGTGGATTCTACGTGGAGGAACATTTGCACGTAGATTCTACGTATATTTCACGTCGAATCTACGTATTTTCGAGGTGTGTCTGTTAGGGAACATACTACATATTCTACATTTCATTATAACTTTAAATTTCTGTTTTCGATATTCTAAATTCTTTCCAATGGATCTTTCCCATTAATTCGTGCAATCTACAATATAAATTGAAAAGTTTGGTTCAACAAAAAAATCATTTGTTTATCGACGTCGAGATTTGGCGAAGAATTTCGAAACTGAATAAACGTCGGTGAGCGATAAGAATCGCGTCCCGAAGTAATAAATAAATCCTATCCCGCGCTGCGGCGAAATTTGCATGTATCTTACTTGGCGCGGAGAGGATGCGCGCTTATTTCCGCGAGACCGATTGCCATTCGACCGACTGCATGTGACCGTCCCGATACAACGTCGGGGTGTATGCAGAAGATGGGACGTGTACCGCAATCTCGGCGAAAAATCGTAAAACTCAATTTCCTGGACAAAAGCAAACCTTAGAACCAAAGTGCGCCACGTAAGAGCCATAGTGAGACGTGCGCGCAACGTCACGGCTAATTTATTTCAACAGCCGATCAAGCTTTTGCGAGTTATAGTCGAAAGAGACTATTTTAAATAAGGCCGATAAGGAAATGACGTTACTTTCGGGAAAAATGAATTTTTTTCTATTTGCATTTATTATTTATTCTATCTTCAGAAACGCAATTTGTTTTAAATTCATTTTTTTATTTTATTGAACTTGGGAAATGATTTTAGGTTTTAATATTTGCGGATAAAAGTTGAAATTTAGACATTTTTCAGTCACTTCTGAAATTTTAAAAACGAACATACATTTAAAAGATGCAATTTTTTAAAATTCATAAAAATGCATAAAATGCTTTTTTTAAATGCATTTTGTTGCATTTTTTAATTTAAGTTTAATTTAATTTAATTCAGTTTATTTTAATTTAATTTAATTTCTTTTTATGCATTTAAATGAAATATCATACATTTAAAAAAATCCAATCGTATATTTAAAAAATGCAGATGTGCATTTGAAAAAATTTAATCGTGCATTTAAATGCATTATTATACCTTTAAAAAGTAGTAATATAAACTATTAAAAAAATAATATTCGATCGAAAAATTCAATTTAATTGGAAAGTATGCAAAATTATTTAGAAGCAGCGGTTAATTTGAGCAATAAAAATGTTTATGAAAGTATTTAAAGCGGTCAATGAACATTACGTAACGAGACCGTGCTTTAATGACGAAAGTTTATCGGCAAACATGTAATGCTGCCAAACGATAGATAGTCCCCGGAGAGAAGTATGGACCATCCGTTAGTTGTGCGTTAAACGCCGCGGGCATAATTGCAACAGCTTGATAATGACGCTCGGACTTTTCGTGGCTTAGGTTGTCCGGGTTATTTAAATGTTGCCGATGCATAGCGGACCGGATAAAAAATATGACCCCACTGAAAAATACAGTTCGACTGAAATCCACTTCACTGTTTTGTTCATTATAATTGTGTTCAACTGTGACTTTAAAATAACATTTTTAAGAATTTTTTGTTTTTGCAAGTTAGTTCTAGTATAATTCAATTTAAAAATATGAGAATTTAAATCTTTCAACTACGACTGATTAAATGTACTTTATCCATCACATTTGAGTGATAAAATCAGTTGGACATTTTTTTTTTTTTTTTTTTTTTTTGAAAAATGGAAAAATGCTGAAGAAAGTAGCTTTGAAAATTTGTATTCCATTTTTCATTAACAAATAAATTTATTTTCAGAAAATCTGTTTCTAATCCAAAGTTAAAATAGTATATATTTTAAAAGTTAAAATAGTATCTATTTAAAGTATCCATTCGTTAAAATAGTATCTGTTTCACAAAATATACTTAATTATTTATTTCACAATAAATTTAATTTAAATTATTAATTTATAATAATGTTGTTTTAATTAAAAATTGTTGTATCTTTAAATTGTTCTCAGTTATACTTCTGAAAATTAGTGTTCACTGAATTATAAAAAAAATTAAAATTTTACAAAGTATTGTGGAGAAGTATATTAAAAATAATTTTGCTGACAAATGTCAATTCTTCTTTCTAGGTGAAAGTGATGTTAAGGGTGTCTCCGGGCGAAGGCGGCAGCTTTTTCAATGCCGACAAAAGAAAGAAGCAAATCACGCTAATTGATCCGGCATCTGCCCAATCATCTTCCGCCGAAGACAGAAGGCCAACTGTTGCAGCGCCCAAAATGTTCGCTTTCGACGCCATTTTCACGGAGGAGGACTCCCAGGTAATTAACCTAACTTTTTTATACATATTTAATATATTATATTGAAATATATAACATAGTATATATGACATTAGGGGAAAGTGCCCAACAATCGAATGTCTTAATAATGGTTAAAAACGAAATTTAAAATGAATATAATTTTAATACTTCATGGAAATATGCAACCAGCAACAATATCCTGCAAATAAAAAGTCTTTCTTTAAATTTCGTAAACAAATTATAAAAAAACATTTTTCGTTACCGATTCAGCTCATATAAGCTGAAAATGGGCTCAAAATGAAAAAGTTTTCATTAGTTTTGTTAGTTTCGTTAGTTTTGTTAGTTTTGTTAGTTTCGTTAGTTTCGTTAGTTTCGATAGTTTTGTTAGTTTTGTTAGTTTTGGTAAGTTTAAAAAAAAGATTATTACCAGAGACTACGGAATACTGTTTGGAGAGAGCGGAAAAGTCTTGCAAAGCTTGACCAATTTGCCTGCAGAGGTCCTCACACTCTTGGTGACGACTTTGCAACTGCTGGAGATAGTTTATGTACTTCGTATCCTCGCAGTAGACGTAGTGTTCTTCCAATCTGGAGTAGAATTTGGGGTAGAAGTACATTCCCAAAATATTCCCAATATATAAGAAATATATAGTAATATATTCCAAATATATTCCAAAAATTACCATATATTGAAAAAAATATGGCAATTTTTGGAATTTTTGAAAAAATATGGTAAAATTAGGAATATAATGGGAACATTTTTTTTTAATTTCACATATGAGAACTCATATCAAATTTTTTCATAAGGCAGTCACAGATTAATTTTAAATTCTAATTCGTCTTATCCTTAACCTGGAGTAACATTGCAAAAGTTCCTGGTACGAATCGATACACCTGGTGCCGTCACTCGGCACCAAATTCGACTTTTTCTCCGAAGACGACGTTTCACTAGGTTCCGAAAAATGCACAGGATCCAAATTGGAAATCTGCTCCTCGATCGAACTCAGATGTTCCTTTTGCAGGGGGGTGAGGGGTGCCAGGGGATTGTTTGACAGGTCCCACTTGATGAGGTTGTCGGGAACGGATTTCCGGACGTTCGCCATGACGAAAACACTGCGGTTATTTCATTTGGGACAGAAGCTAATTTTCCGGTTTTCACCTGGTTGTTTGTATTTTGGGGCGGGAAATTAAAGTTTGTTTACATTTAACTATTTGACTTCGGCAAACTACACGTCACTTCATCTCGAGTCTAATTCTGACACTTTGTCGGAATCGAGTGTGATAAGACTAGGTATACGGCAGTGCCGGATCTAGAAGTTTTGGAACCCTGAGTACAATTTAAACTTTTCAAATCGAAAGCAATTTTAAATTTTAGATTTTTTATTTAGATTTATTAATTTTGAAAATGGAATAAATGATTAGCGATAATAAATGTTTTTGTGGTTTTAAAGATTTTTGGGTTTGGGAAAATAACAGTAAGTATGCATTGTCACAAGTCAAAAAGCGTATTATCAATAAAGGCGAAAGTTTAAATTCCCTATTTTTTATTTAAGTCTTTGTGAGAATGTTGAAAAAAATGTATAAACATTCTACAAATTTGCTTAAATTATTTTAATAAACCACAATAAATCGTAGTCAAATATTTTTCAACTTTTCAATTAAAAAAAAAATTGCCATAACTGGGATTCGAACCCCCGTCCTTCTCCACATACATTTTATTCCATCAACAATATCATTTAAAGGAATAGCATATCTTTTAAACGAGTCTTGAGATGTAACGACTTTGGCCGAGTGGTTACACTTTCAGACTTCTGCCTGGAAGGACGGGGGTTCGAATCCCAGTCGTGGCAAAGTTTTTTTTCAATTGATTAATTGAAAAGTCTTCGAATTCCTCATTCTAATTTATTAAAAAATAGTTTACGAACTTTAAATAAATATTTTACGAACTTTTCGAGAACTTTTTCAACTTTACAAGTTTCACAGATTTTCCGACTTTTCCAAAGCATTTTAACACATTTTCAAAACGCTTATTTCTACAACCGCTGATTTTGAAATAACTTGCATGGCGCCATCTGTGTACAATCTTTCTCAGTACCTACCACAGATGGCGCCACTGCCAAGAAAACGCTCTCAATCCCGATCGTCGTCGCGACGCAGTCGTTTCGCCAGTTTCGCTGTATTGCCCCAATCGGCCCTTTGTTTCCCGGCAGCAGTCGAGCCGCAGCCTCGCCTGACAGCGCCTCGTGACTTGTCGCCATTCGCGGCGCCGTTCGTGTGGTTCGCGCGCAGTTCCGGTCTGACAGCGAAGCCAGCGTGCTCGATCAATCGCGCGGTGGAAAATGTTGCGCCGCGCTTGCTATTGCACCGACACCAATCATCTCACCAATAGATGAACATGGAAGATGACGCGGACATTAGGGAGCAGCTCTTTCACAACACTGTGCGGGAAAATATTGTGAGTCCGAAAAATCGATTTTTTGAAAAATGCTACCCATTTTTCAAAAAATTAACCCTAAATGATCCAGATGTAAAAAAAACTCTGGGCATTGGATAGTATAAATTTCTGGTGCAAAACTATTGTGGAAAATATGTGTAGATTTATGCTGCTGCCAGATAATAAATAAATAAATAAATAAAAAAAGAAAAAATTGATTTTGTCGAAAATTGCAAAATTTTATTTTTTCAAACATTGCAAGATTTTGTATTTTTTTTTTGAAAATTGCAAAATTTTTGAACAGTAAAAGTGTTCAAAATTGTCACTTCAGATTTTTTTGTCAGAATAATTCCGAACTCTAAATTTCTCAAATAGGAATGTTTATTTTCTATTCCTTTCTTCTCCATCAAATATGTTTTGCAGACATCAGCATTCAGGTCATTGTCTCATAAGTAACCACAAGAAAAAGTACCATTGAAATTGCTAAAAAGTGGACTTTCCCCACCATTCTTCATAAATCCATTTTTACACTAAAAATCCAATTTATTAACTTCTGAAAACCTCATTTTTTTACTGCCACTTACCTCAATTTTATTTTATTTGTATTTACTTATTTTTCACTTATTTATTATTCGTAAACCCAACGTAATACAATAACTGCATAAAACCATTCTCTACATAACTGCAAAGACTAAATAGAGGCTGCACTCATTTAAGTTGAATTGATGTCAAGATGCAGTGATATAATATTACGAAATCAATGACAAGTATTCTCATTCCAGAACGATTTGCATATTTCAAGATAAAACCATCCCCCATTTAAATTACAAAAAATTAATTACTTTTTGCTGCCACAATGTCCATTTTTACCTTTTTTCCCCCTCAACATCAGATAATGTTCGTTCACATAACTGATAGGGTTTCAAACGAGATAACATTCCTGGAAGCAAATCTGCGTGATCCAACCAGTTAGGGATTCGGAGTGGAAAGGTTGAAGGGAGGAATCTGTCTTTGAGTCAGTGGTTGGTAAAATTAGCGGGGATGCGCGAGAATAGCTGGGTTCAAAGGTCACTTTTTGGTGTCTTTTTCGTGCCAGCGAGATGTGTCCAAATGTCGACGATCTTCTGCTAATAGCAGGAAAGGACAATGTACTTTGAGGCTCGCGATTGGCGTAGCGGTTCGTCCCATTTCCCCGAGATTACCATACCAATCGAGAGTCAGATTCCAGGAGAAATCCCACCTTATTGAATAATTTATTACAAAAATCTTTTGTAATAAATTGAAATTGAAAAATTAACTTAACACTCAACTTAAAATTTAATTTTAAATTTAACTTAACTTAACATTTAACTTAAAACTTAACTTAACTTAACATTTAACTTAACTCTTAACTTAACTTTGAGAGATACTTGAGAAAAAAAATTTTTATTTTCACGAAGGCACGTGGCCATTTTTAATTTAAATGCTTGTTTTCGAGTTATGAAAAGGCGCGTGAGTTTTTTCATATTTAGATTCCGCAAACTCGACACCTGCCAAAAAGTTAATTTTATTGACAGGGAGGCAGTCGGCGTCGCGATACGTCACGCGTTTATGAATTGCAATGTAAACAAGTATGCTGATGAGAGTACGCTGTTGACGTATCTGCGATTGTTCCGCTTCGCAAGTACGAAAGAGTGCTTTTTAGCACGATACAAATGAGGGATTGAGTTAGTGTTAAAACAAGGCTAGGAAAAAAAGGTTTTTTATATTACGTTCTTAATAATTTATGTTCTTTTTACTAGGGAAGTATAATTTGTTTACAAATACTGGAATGTAATTATATTTTTTATATGAAGGAAGTGGATATTTGCTGGAAAGTAAAATTCAGTGTTAAGTATTAACTGAAGAAATAAGTTATGTATTAAGTTACATTTTAAGTCAAGTGTTAAGTTAAATGTTAAGTTAATTGTTAAATTAAGTATTAAATTAACTGTTAAATTAAATGTTAAGTTAAGTATTAAGTTAACTTATTATAACAAGAAATTTACAAAATGGTTGCAGATGTTGAATCGATAAATATCAAAACAATGGCTAGTTTGAAATACAACATTGAAATTTCGCGGAACCCTAATTGAAACGAAGATACACAATGGCCATTGTGTAAACTGCTTAGAGAGTGCAAGAGCCGTTAAATGGCATTAACATTCCGGGAGGTGCATAAGCCAGACGCGAGCCTGTCATTCGATACGTTAAACAAATAGTTTATTGCAGCCCACCAAGTGGGAAAGCCGAGCAGCACGTGTTTCGCGAATCCGCGTATTAGTATTTCTGAATTTCCTGAAGCTTTTACGACTCGCTTTGCCAAAGCTAATTAATTTCCGAGTCACAGGCGAAATTACTGTTTACGAACTGTTCGACGTTTCCAGACACGAAAGAAACTGGAAAATCTAGGCAATTTTATTTTTAGACGGAATTGTTTTTTAATTTTTTTTAATTAATTGAAGAAATAAAAAAATGAATGAATTAAAAAAAATATTTATTCTTATTTCTTACATTTCCTGCCTTTTTGAAAGTATCGAAATTGTGTTATTTTAAAACAACACATGTCTTGCACAGTTGACAAAACTTGCAAAAGAAACACGTCAATGCAAATATTTTAAATCGTTTTGAAGAAATTAAAAGAATACAATTTATTTTTTTGATTGGAAAGTTCAAAAAAAAATTTTTATTAAAAAAATTCAAAAAGAAAAAAAAATGATGAATGAAATTTGCAGATCTTCCTGCTGCTCTTCCTCGTCCTGTACATCTCGAGTTACGCTTTGATAGCGAAATTCCGTCGAAGGGATCGCGACGACTATCCGCTGATCGACGAGGATGAGGCGACAGTTTACAGAATCAGCTTGTGGCTTTGTTCGGCCGCGTTAGCTGTTTCTGTCGGCGCGACGCTGTTGTTGCCAGTTTCCATCGCCAGTAATGAGGTCCTTATCTTATATCCGAAAAGCTACTATGTTAAGTGGCTCAACAGCTCCCTCATTCAAGGTACATTCACTCATATTAATGTTTGATTATGCGTTAGGGCGAAAAAGTAGTTCTTTTTTCTCTAGGGGTGAAAAACAATCACTTTGCACCCCTAGGGTGGAAAAGAACCATTTTGCGCCCGTAGGGTTGAAAACGTCCATTTTGCGCCCATAGGGTTGAAAACAACCATTTTGCGCCCGTAGGGTTGGAAACAACCATTTTGCGCTTCTAGGGTTGAAAAAGAACCACTTTGCGCCCCTAGGATCGAAAATGGCCACTTTGCGCCCCTAGGGTTGAAAACAACCATTTTGCGCCCCTAGGGTTGCAAAAGAACCATTTTGTGCCCCTAGGTTGGAAAGTAGCCATTTTGCGCCCTTAGGGTTGAAAACAATC
>JABFPB010002104.1:0-21568 GCA_022817645.1 Ceratoteleas bidentatus
CCGTTGTGGGACGGCTGTGAGGCCGTTGTGAAACGGCTGTGAGACCGCTGTGAGGCCGTTGTGAGCCCTGTGAGCCGCTGTGAGGCCGCTGTGAGGCCACTCTGAGGCCGCTGTGAGCTTGCTGTGAGCCGCTGTGAAGCCGCTGCGATACTTTTTTTGTGTTTCACATAGTCCAAACAGTGCTGCGGAAATTTCCAATCGCTCGTGGCTCACATTCACATGGCATGCGGTTCACACGCGGCTCATATGTGATATCGCCGTGAAATCACTGCGGCTCACAGTGTTGATTGGGTCATTTTTCAGCACTTTCGCTAATTACTCAGAAACTAGATAGTAAATCGTGTTTTTTCTTTCATGTGGCTACGTTGTGTTAATATCTGTATATGAATAGTTTTTTTTATCAAAATCTCTTTGTTTTGTTTCTAGTTATTTAAAAAAAATGAGAGTTTTCTGACCATCCAGTCAAGATGTTAAATTTTGCGTGACGCAGGGGTTACACTGGCGTTACATGGGGTTACTCAGGGGTAACCCCATTTCCACTTTTTGAAAAAGCGGAAATTGGGTAACGCTGCGTAACCCCACGTCTCGCAAAATTTGTAATGTTGACTGGGCAGTCCCCTATGCTGCTAATGTTACTTTGTAGAACTTTGTTGTTAAATATCTCTGCAACTAGGTAGTGAATTTGCATGAAACTGCGGCAAATTAAATAGTAACAAAAAGCGAACCTAATTTGAAATTTCATTGAATTCTCCTTGATTTGATTTTAAGGGAGAAATACCTTAAAGGGGGTTTTCCCTTTGGGCTGCTGTAAAAGTCAATTTTTGCATTGCATATTATCAGTCCTTAGAATCAGAGAATACTTAGATTCATTGACCAAAAAAACTAATTGATTTTGAATATGCTTCTGTAAAGCATATTCAATCTCTTGCATACAACTGTTTTTAGCAAACAATTGTTTTTTTTTAAATATAATATTAAATTCTGTCACATGCGATTGAAAAATGGAATTTTCCTCTCTAGACGGATGTCAGAAAATCTCATTTTTTGCGGTCTTGTGTTTCTTTCATGTTTCTTTAATATTATGACTTGTATGGTATTAAACTGTACAATTTTGTATGATATTAAAAGTATATACAATATAGTACTTATATAATATTTTTAGTAAAGTACAATATTGTAAGAACAAATTTTTACTTGCAATACTTCAAAATTCAACACAACAAATAGACAGATATATGCAATGTTTAGAATTATAATAGCTTAATTAATATTATGTGTTATCATCATCAAAAAGTTTTTTAATTTCAGTATCAAATGTTTCATAAAATATGGAATTTTATTTACAAATTATTTATGACATTTTTTTAACTATTCACATTATCTATTGAAACGTCATGTCATTTGACCAATTTGACCATTGGTCAATATTTTCCTGTTTTATGATTATGTAGATATTATGTACAATTAACCATGACAAAGTTCATGGTTAATTTATGGTCAATTAACCAGATTTGTTCTCAACCGTCAAATTTTGTGCAACCATATATCTGAAACACATATATACACTCGAACCTCTCTTAACGCAACACCTCTTAACGCAACAACTCTCTTATTGCAACAAATTTCCCTCTGTTAATGCAACAGAGTTTCCGGTGAGAACTTTGGCGGGCTAATTCAAAAATTCAAAATAACAGTATCTTATTTTTATTGCGAGTTATTGTTAATTTTCCAATTATTTGCTTATTACACATTATTTTACATACTTTTACATATATTTAACATAAAAACATAATTTTTACATAATTTAATATAAAATTTTGAAACGTAACATTAATATCACATTTTGAAACAAAACATTTTTGTAAAATGATTACATATTTGTAACATTTGGATTCATTACAAACTATTAAGAAAAGTGTATTGAATTTTTAGCATATTTTTATAATCTTCTAATCTTAATCTATTGTTGGATTGCGTTTTGCACCAATTAAATATCGTTGCAAATGCTTCCACAACACTAGAGGTTAAATAACATTAACATCTAGTGTCTAGTAAAATAAAATAAAGGTAAATTAAAAAAATTTTTTTTAAATTTGTTTAATAAAAAAAAATTTTTGTAAAAAATTTCTTGAAAATTCAAACATAATTAATAATTTGCATATATTATACACATATACGGCCATTTATATATATTCATATATTATACGGATATTGTATACACAAAAAATAGTGGTTTGATTAGTCAACTATCATAAATATAAGTTTACGGCATTTAAATATTGTGCTCGGCGGCCATGACAGTTGCCGCGCAGGCACATGATTGGTTCGTTACGTTTTGTTGCGTTAAGAGATAGTTCCGGTCCCGGAGTGTTGCGATAAGTCAATGCAGTCAATCAGATTCGCAATGAGGTGGACCGAGGTCAGCGGCAAGGCTACATTGTTCGTGGTGGTTTGCTGTACGAAGAAAGCGAGGGGGACATGTGACTAGTAGTTCCCAAAGCTATGCAGGTAGCGGTTATACGCCATGTCCACGAATTCAGCCATTTCTCTACGTCTAAGACTGAAATAACGATGAGGAAGGATTATTATATCCCGGACCTTCGAACCAAGGTCGAGAAGGTGGTGCGAGCATGCATTCGCTGTATTTTAGTTGAACGCAAGTAAGGAAAGCGGGAAGGGTGGTTAAACTCGATTGATAAGGGTTCTTCGCCATTGGACACTTATCATATTGATCACCTGGGTCCCCTGCAGTCTACGAGGAAGAGCTACATACATCTGTCCATGGTAGTGGATGCGTTCACTAAGTATGTGTGGCTTTATCCCATTATTAAATCTACTGGGACAGCCGAAGTGATTGCTCGTCTTCACAAACAATCGGTGACTTTTGGAAACCCGAATCATTTCCGATAGCAAATGATTGCATTCACTTCAGGCGAGCTGCGTCAATTTTGCGAGGAGCGCAATATTGAGCATGACATAAGGGTCAAGTAGAGCGAGTGAACCGCGTGATCATACCGCTGATAGCAAAGATGACTGTACCGGATCCGAGATGTTTGTTTAAGAGTGCTGTGAGGGCGCAGCATTGTTTGAATTCCACGATTCACCGAAGCATCGGGATGGCTCCATTCCAGTTGCTGTTCGGGACAACTCGAAGGCTGCCAGACTGTGAGGGCATCGCCGAGCTGTTGGAACGCGAACTGGCTGCTGAGTTTGACCAGGACTGTGATGAGCTACGGACTACTGCAGCCCAGCAGATCCAGCAGGTGCAGGAGGACACACGGGGGGTAACCATAAGCATGGTTACCCCAAACATACATAAGGTTGCCCCCAAGCAAATGTATGGTAGCATCAACCATACTGGATTTAATAAGTATGGATGCTACATCAAGTCGATTTTTTCAGTGTGCCTTCTGAACTAAAATCTTCCTTTCCTCTCAAACCCCATTCCTCCTTCAATTAATTGAAAAATTGGTATTTAACAATTTTTCATTTTAATTGAAAAATTGGTATTTACCAAGTTTTCATTTTAATTGAAAAATTGGTAAATAGTTGGTTCAACAAGCGCCGAAATAGGCATATACATATCAACTAGGTGACCTTGTGGCTATTAGGCGAACGCAGCAGGGACCTGGTATAAAGCTAGCCTTCACATTTATGGGACCTTACGAGGTAACAAAAGTTAAATCGAATCAGTGATATGATATCGTCAAGGTTGGCGAGTTCGATGGCCCCGGGAAGACCAGCACCTGAGCCGATTCCACGAAGTTGTGGGCACCGAATCAAGCAGATGAAGACGAGGTTGAGGATGACAAGGACGAGGAGTCTTCTGATGATGGGAAGTAAAAGGAGACGAAGGTTCAGCAGCGCTCGAGATCGAGCTCCTGTCAGGACGGCCGAATGTAGGAAGCGCAAGTTATTACCCTGGGCGGGGCTGTTTGTTTTGATCAGGGGAATAGTTTTGGTTCGCGATAAGCGTGGGTTATGCGATGATCAGTCGGCGGATTTTAATTTGAGTATTAGAATTGACTCTCTCTCTCGCGATCATCACGCGCATGAATTTTACACACTGTTTTTATAATCGCGTCAAGTGTTAGGTTTAAATAAAGAGTGCCTCGCGCACTCTTTATCTATAAGTAGATCTATAAGTAGTCTATTCTTTATTAATAAGTAGACGTGTATCTTTGATACACGTCTACTTATTTATTGAACCGGACGGTGAGCGACTTAGACAGAGAATAGTCTAAGTCGCTCATAAATATCACTTATATTTGTTAAAACAACTGCAATAGTCAGAATAGTGGTTAGTAAAAGAAATCTATGAATTGTTTTTCATCTTACACGCCGTTATAATTTGGCATTATTGTTTTTTTACCGTATGTATCAGTCAACATCTTATCATTTTTGCCACGGCGGGCCTTTTTCATGGCGTTGCGATCGCTACGGACTTGGCATATATTGGTTTTTTATTTCGGTTGAAAACCACTGTTTTTCGAATAAGCAGTGGTAAGTCTGCTGGGGAATAGTGCTGGGGAAATGTCAGCTTCACATTCATTTTTTTTAATACATATTTGTTAACTAAAAGTTAACCTTTCTTTAAAGTTTATATTTTTGTTGACATTATTTAAAAAGATTCGCATCACTCAGTAATAAGACATTTGTCAATTAATTAGAACTTTTTATCTGAATATTTCAATGTTTCAGCAAACGCAAGAAGGGTTGTCGGCAGATGTTAAAAGCAATGTCGGATTTCTTCACGCCTTTCTGGCGTCCCTTTCGGTGATTGTCGTCTCCGAGTTAGGCGATAAGACATTTTTCATTGCCGCAATTATGGCCATGAAACATCCTAGACTAACAGTATTCAGTGGAGCCATCGGAGCTTTAGCACTTATGACCATTTTATCAGGTACTAAGAAGAAGAAGCTTCTTGTTTTTCAGTTAAGAAATAACCCGAAGTTACAGTTATCTTTTTGCATCAACAAAAATAAGTCAAGACCATTATTAAACTGTCTTGATTGATTTCTGCAATAGCGTTAAATAATTATTTACAAATTTCACATGAAAGACACTAAATACCGTTACTGGAATGAAATTGTTTTTTTAACTTACTTTTGTTGCAAACGATTGTTTATTTTATTTTTTAGTTTATATAAGCCAAACTAGCGCCACACGATCTATATCTGACAGTGACGGATTCAGAGAGGGACCAAGGGAGCTATGACCCCATCCAACCGAACCAAACATTAATAACATAACTGAACGATTTACTAAACGCAAGACAAGAAAACTTAACTTCATCGTTTGAACGCGTGTTGCGAGTTCCTACAAATTCCTAAACGAAACAAGGCTTTTAGGAACGAATATGAAATTTGAAACCGAAATTTCCAACATATATAATGAAAATTCGTATAACATATACATAATTTCTCAAATGTACTGGGAACTGTAATCGAAAGATTTTGCTTACAAATTTCCCAAATCAATTAGGAAATTCCGTAAATGAATTTGTTGACAGAAAAAATGTTTCTCCCGCAAGAGGAGAAGAATCGAACTCGGAATCATACGTTTCCTAAGACTTGCCCTCTAACCACTTGTCCTCTAACCTTCAATACAGTGACCATGGAAGGCTCCAAAAAGGGGGCGGAGTCCTTACCGAAATCGGCAGTGGAGCCGTGCGATTATCGCCACTGCTCACTGCCTATTTTCGACATTTGAAAACTATCGAAAATCGCCTGCTCTGTTCGTTGCGAAAATTGCAACACATTTCTCTCCGTGTATACACTAAATAAAAACCCAATCAACCATGCGTTTCACAATGTATACATTATGAATGAAAAATGTATTTCTCTTTCAACCCGTTTCCAATCCGTTTGGACTCCAATTGGATTGAATATTTCCCACTTATAATGTTCACAGTGAATACTCACTATGAATGTAATATGAATGAAAATGTACAAATAATGAATGAAAAGTGTACAAAAAATGAATGAAAAATGTACAAATAATGTACAAAAAATGTATAAAAAATGTATAAAAAATGTACAAAAAATTTACAAAAAGTGTACAAAAAATTAATGCAAAATGAATAAAAAATGAATAAAAAAAGGAACGGAAAATGAACGAAAAATGAACGAAAAATAAATCTACTACAAATGAACTTGCATATTAAAAAATTACTCCAGTCATAGACTTTCTGGCTCAATTTTTTTTAACCAGAACGTCTATGTTTTTTAAACCAGGCTAATGAAAACATACTTGATGCTTTCATTAAGGAATCGAATCTTGAAAAGTAAATTACATTATTAATAAGATTTTTTAATTACTTTAAGATGCGTTTTGAATTGAGTTATGTGTTAATAATTGTAATTTTATTTTATATTGGGATTAATGTATGACACATTTTAATACATCGGACAAACATATAAACAATATAAAATTGTAATAACAATATAAAATTCTTTGTTAAATTTGCTACTAAAAAATTACTAGAAAGAACCTTGGGGGATTGGACATTCAAAATTGGACTCGTTAAAACTGGACCAGTCATTTATGGACCAATCCACAATTGGATCATTAACAATTAGACATTCAAATTGGACTCGTTATAACTGGACCATTCACTTCTGGACCGATCAACAATTGAACCATTTACAATTGGACATTCAAAATTGGACTCGTTAAAACTGGACCAGTCACTTCTGAACCAATCCACAACTGGACCATTCAAAATTGGACTCGTTAAAACTGGACCAGTCATTTCTGGACCAATCCGTAAGTGGACCATTCACAATTGGACATTCAAAATTGGACATTCAAAATTGGACTCATTGAAACTGGACCAGTCACTTCTGGACCAATCCACAATTGGACCATTCACTTCTGGACCAATCCACAATTGGACCATTCACTTCTGGACCAATCCACAGTTGGACCATTCACAACTGGACATTCAAAATTGGACTCGTTAAAACTGGACCATTCACTTCTGGACAAATCCACAATTGGACCATTTACATTTGGACATTCAAAATTGGACTCGTTAAAATTGGACCAGTCACTTCTGGACTGATCCACAATTGGACCATTCACAATTCGACGTTGAAAATTGGACTCGTTGAAACTGGACCATTCACTTCTGCACCGATTCACAAACCGACCATTAAAAATTGGACATTAAAAATTGGACTCGTTAAAACTTGACCAGTCACTTCTGGACCGATCCACGATTGGATCATTCACAATTGGACATTCAAAATGGGACTGTTTAAATTGGACCAGTCACTTCTGTGCCAATCCACAAGTGGACCATTCACTTCTGGACCAATCCACAATTGGACCATTCACTATTGGACTTTCAATTTTGGTATCGTTAAAATTGGACCAGTCACTTCTGGACCGATCCACAATTGGACCATTCACAATTCGACATTGAAAATTGGACTCGTTAAAACTGGACGAGTCACGTCTGGACCGATCCACAATTGGACATTCAAAATGGGACTGTTTAAAACTGGACCAGTCACTTCTGGACCGATCCACATTTTGATCATTCACAATTGGACGTTCAAAATTGGACACGTTAAAACTGGACCAGTCACTTCTGGAGCCATCCACAATTACACCATTCACTTCTGGACCAATCCACAGTTGGACCATTCTCAATTGAACATTCCAAATTGGACTCGTTCAAAATGGACCAGTCACTTCTGGACCGATCCACAATTGGACCGGCAAAAGCTGGTCGTTTGGTAGAGCTCTATTTAAAATCCATTTTTAGACCTACCCACTTTTGGACTAAACATTCTAAAGATTTATATTTTGTAAGCTTAACTTACCAAACTTAGATGGTAAGATTCGTGAAGACATAAAATTTTTAGAATGTTTAGCCCAAAAGTGAGTAGGTCTACAAATGGATTTTAAATAGAGCTTTACCAGAAGACCAGCTTTTACTGGTCCAATTGTGGATCGGTCCAGAAGTGACTGGTCCAGTTTTAACGAGTCCAATTTTGAATGTCCAATTGTGAATGGTCCAATTGTGGATTGGTCCAAAAGTGAATGGTTCAATTGTGGATTGGTCCAGAAGTGACTGGTCCAGTTTTAACGAGTCCAATTTTGAATATCCAAATTGTGAATGGTCCAATTGTGGATTGGTCCAGAAGTGACTGGTCCAGTTTTAACGAGTCCAATTTTGAATGTCCTATTGTAAATGGTCCAATTGTGGATTGGTCCAGAAGTGAATGGTCCAGTTTTAACGAGTGAAATTTTCAATGTCCAATTGTGAATGGTCCAATTGTGGATTGGTCCAGAAGTGACTGGTCCAATTTTAACGTGTCCAAATTTGAAAGTCCAATTGTGAATGGTCCATTTGTGGATCGGTCCAAAAGTGAATAACCCAATTTTAACGAGTCCAAATTTGAAATTCCAGTTGTGAATGGTCCAATTGTGCATCGGTCCAGAAGTGACAGGTCCAGTTTCAATGAGTCCAATTTTGAATGACAATTTTAAATGGTTCACTTGTGGATTGGCCCAGATGTGACTGGTCCAGTTTTAAACAGTCCCATTTTGATTGTCTAATTGTGAATGGTTGAATTGTGGATCGGTCCAGAAATGAACAGTCCAGTTTTACCGAGTCCAATTTTGAATGTCCATTTGTGAACGGTTCAATTATGGATTGGTCCAGAAGTGAACTGTCCAGTTTTAACCTGTCCCATTTTGAAAGTCCAATTGTGAACGGTCCAAATGTGGATTAGTCCACAAATGAACGGTCCAGTTTTAACGAGTCTAATTTTGAAGGTCTATTTGTGAACCGTCCAGTTGTGGGTCGGTCCGAAGAAAAGTAGTCCGAATCATGATGAGTCCATAAATTATATTAGTAATCCGTTGTTTGCCAGCACGGTGGAGGTTGGCAAGCGCCACCTGTCAAAGTTAAGATATTCTGACAAATCGGAGTTCGAAGAACGCCATTTCGGCGATCATATAACTCCACTATGGACTTCTCCCTACTCGTTGGTATTTCTCCAACGAGCTCTGACAGCTCCACTGCAGTTATTTTAAAGGATAAGTATGATGATGATGAAAGACGATGTGCATTTTTACGTAAAAAAATCTTTTTTTATTTGACGATTGCAGCTGCTGAAATGAAACCAAAACAGAAATTATTTCTTGTAAAAATGAGCTCATAATCGCCATTTATGTGCTTCGTGGTGAGAAAAAACAAGTCTTTGCTTTTATGGTTAATATATACATTTTTCAATTGCAGGAAATAGAAGAAACAGTCAAAACAATTAAAAACAAGAAGATGTTCCGAAAAAACCTTGATCCGCCCAACACCAACTACATTCACGAAAATAAGGAAAAGGAGAGTGAATCAGTAAGTTTAAAATAAAAAGAAAAATAAAAAAAAAACAATATTATTGTTAATACGCCAACTCAACATCGATCGCAGTGCCACGAAAAGTGCCTGTCGTGGCAGAAATTAGCAATAAAGTGATGACAAAAGCATTATCAATCCAATAAATCGACTGTTAAAATATAAAAACATTTCAAATCTATTTCTACATCCCTATTTTACACTTCAATCATATAATTTAATATAGTACATATGTAAATGATTTAAAAGAAATATTTCGTCACCACTTTATTATCGTCGTTAGTTGGCAGGTCGGCGCCATTTAAAGATGTTGGGTTAGCGTGTAATCAAATTCGTTTATTTCTTATAATTTTTTCACAAAACGCCTCAGCTTTGAAATAAAATTCTTTATACATCGCACTATCTTGACTATTTTTTATTTTTAATTGGTACAAATGATTAAAAAAAATAATAAAATAATGTTTTTCCAAAATGTCAATTTCAACTGATAATTAGTTAAGAGAGTTCACAATTTAGGATGAATCATATACACAAAATAACTGCACATTAATATAACCTTTGCAATTAAAAGTTTCAATTACAAAAGTTATATTAATGTGCAGTTATCACCAAATCACCAAAAAGTGAGTTTTTACTACTGCAAAAACTTTGACAGTTTTGGCTCGAGATTTATAGACGTCATTTTTTTCCGTTTTTACCACCAATGTACAACTTTACTTACACTTTATATAGTTCTGCAAATCTCCGCTAAGTTCGCATTCTATTCTGCGAGCCCCAATATGCATACTATAGGATTCTTCATATACATAAAATTGCAGGAAACAGAAGAAACAGTACAACAAACGGAGAAGAATATGTTCCAGACACAACATTCTCGACCCAATACCAACTACAGTAATGACAATATGGAAACGGAAAATGAAGTAAGTTTTAAAACGAAAAACAGTTTTAATGTTAACTATCAAATTATTTATTTCTTATATTTTGTTCTCAAAATACCTCAATTTTGGAATGAAATCCTTTATATATCTCATTATTTTGACTATATTGTTATTTTTTATTGGCGCAAATACATTGTAATTAATGTTTTTCCAACATGTCAAGTTCAACTTTTAATTTAACAAGTAATTAATAGAGTTAACGATTTAACATGATTCATTCATAATAAATAACAGCACATTAATTGTTGCTACCTTTGTAATTAAGTTTCATAAAATTACCACAATTTTTTTTTATTACTACAAAAACTTTGACACTTTCCACTCGAGATTTATAGCCGCCATGATTATTCCGTTTACACCACAAACGTACCACTTTTATTACACTTTGTATACTTCTGAAAAACTCCGCAAGGTTCGCATTCTATTCTGTGATTCCTAAGATACATGCACTTTGTATACGATTTGTAATATATAGAAATTTCAATTGCAGGAAATAGAAGAAACAGAACAACAAACGGATGAGAATATGTTCCAGACAGAACATTTTCCACCCAATACCAACTACATTTATGAAAATACGGAAATACAATATGAATCGGTGAGTTTTAAAAAAGAAACAATTTTACTGTTAACAGTCAAATTAATTTATTTCTTATATTTTGTTCATAAAACACTTCAACTTTGGAATAAAATTGTTTGTAAATCACTTTATATTGATTGTTTAGATATTTTTAATTGGCACAAATGTTCAATAATAAATAATAAATGTTTAAATAAATAAAAAAAATGTTTTTCCAAATTATCAACTACAACTTTAAATTTGACAAGTAGCTAATAGAGTTCGAGATTGAGGATGAGTCATACACAAACAGTAACTCCATAATTTATATTGGTTGTAATTAAACGTTTCATAAATTTTCTAACAATAGTTATACTACTAAAACCCTGGTAAAACAAACATATATTGATAAAATACACTTTAATCTTACTGAAATCTCTTACTTTAAATCTCTTGATCTCCTAATTTGATAATCCCAACCCTGGTGAAAAGAAACATAGTATGAAGATACTTCTAATTTAGTTTCGATATCTTTCTAATATCATTTCAATATATTGAAATTATATTGCCATTTATCATACAGCATATCCTATATACTGCTGATGTATTTCCAATATATGCCCTTGTAGAAAAATATCTCTGAAAATGTCTGACAAAACTCTGAATTACTCTGAAAAACGCTGAAAAACTCTGACAGTCTCAATTATCAGAGGGTTTCAGAGTTTTTCAGAGGTTTTCAGAGGTTTTCGGAGATTTTCAGAGTTTTAAAGAAATTACGCTTATTTAAAGCTCTGAAAACCTCTGACAAAACTCTGAAAATCTCTGAAACTCTCTGAAAAAGTCTGACAGTCCCAATTATAAGAGTTTTTCAGAGTTTTTCGGAGATTTTTCAGGGCTTATCAGAGGTTTTCAGAGCTTTTGTCAGAGGTTTTCAGAGATTTATTTCTACAAGGTTTTCGTAAACATGATGATACCGGAATAACCCGTCTTTTTGGTTCCTAAGAACTCCTAAGAACTTGTTCAGTATTTCCTAAGATTTCGTAGGAAATGTTAGAATTTCATAAGAAATATCAAACTTTTTCTATGAATTCTTAACACATTCCTAACAAATTCTTAGGAATTCTTTGGAAATTAAAACTCGGGAACGTATATGAAATATATTAAAAATATATACTGCGAGTATATTGGAAACTATCCAACTAAAACTCTCGAAACTATCCAACTAAAAATTTGATAGTTTCGACTCGAGATTTATAAGCGCCATGTTTATTCCGTTTACATCATGTACATACACGGAGAAAAAGAAAGCATGGCTTTGGTATTACCTACCAACACAACTTAATCAAAAGTGTTCCACTAGTGAAACCAATGCTGAATCGGAATTGGTAGGAATACTGATTCAGTTTTATGTGTATAAGTCTTATGAACAGTTTTGAGTTAAAGTCTTTATTATGATTTATTAACATTGGTTTAAGACGGAAGGGTTTAAGCTGAACACAGAGCGTTGATCAGCGTTAAATTCGTGCACACTTTATGAATCCATTTGACAATAAAAAGTGTTGAAATAAATGTCTCGATTATTTCTTGCCGTTCAAAATGAATACTGCGAAGTTGTCAGCGTCAAAGAGGTACATAAGATTTAGCACACAGCGGTTCTAAAAATGACGAAAATGTAAATTTAATTATTTATAATGCACAATTAGCATTGCGTACAATATTTAAATATAAAAATTAATATGTTTGTGTCATTTTTATAAACGCTTTGTGCTATATCTTATTTGCACCACTTGGACGCTGACAAGTTTGCAGTTTTCATTTTGGACGGTGACAAATAACAATATATTTATTAAACACTTTTTATGGTTAAGGGGATTCATAAAGCGTGCACGAATTTCACGCTGACCAGTGCTCTGTGTTCAGCTTAAACCCTTCCGATTCAGTGTGAACTAAGTAACTAATCCAGTGTGGGCTGGCAATAGCGAATCGGTATTGAATTCAATACAGCAACACTATTGTGTATCAGTATTGGTGGCCAATACTGCAGCGCTCGTTTTTTTCCCCCGTGTGCCGGGATTCCGCTTCAAAATCTTAAAGTTTCGCATTAAAATATTTTAATTTCACTATTTTTTAATACCTGAATATTATAGTGGTCTAAACATATTTTTAAAGTTTAAACATTTAAACATTTAAAAAATAGCCTGGGCTTAAGGCGACTATTATTTAAATGGCAGATCACGTTCAAAATTCTTTTTAGGTGATAAACTTTCATTTGCAAGTGGTCTGCCACGGTATCAAACTGATCAAGTCGACTTAAAAAATACGACATTTCGCATGCGAAGCTGCGCACAGCGACGGCGCACTTGCTGGCAGACCAAATTCAAAACTCTTTTTAGGTGATACACTTTCATTTGCAAGTGGTCTGCCATAGTATCAAATTGATCAAGTCGCCTATAAAAAATACGACATTAAGTTTAAAACTCTTTCTAGGGGATAAACTATCATTTGCAAGAGATCTGCCATGGTATCAAATTGATCAATTCGCCTTCAAAAAGTATGACATTGCACTGAGAAAAATTGTGGGAGTTGGAACTACAAATTGTAGTTAAAAGGAAGTAAAAGTTGTTTCAACTCCAATTTGTAGTTGTTTGTAGTACGCACAACTACGATTCGTTAAATAGTCCATTCAACGCAAAATATAGTAATATCAATTACAGTTAGGAGTTAAAACGGTTACAACTTCATTTTAAGTTGATTCTACTACGAATGAGAGTTGTTCCAACTCTCATATATAGTAGATCTGCAAGGATCGTAGTTAAATCAACTACATTTCGGAGTTGATGTAACGACAGTCGTGAACTGAAACGGCTGTAAATATCGGATTGTAGTTTCAGTAGCTCCGAAATGTAGTTGATTTAACTACGGTCCGATAGTTGTAGCCGTTTCAACTCCCATTGTAGTTGGATCTACTATAAACGACTAAAATTTTTCTCAGTGTGTGCGCACGAAGCTGTGCACAGCGACTGCGTACAGGCTGGCAGTCCAACGCCATTCGTTTTCGTTCACCTTCAGCTTTATTCACAAAAAGTTTCAAACTGTACCGTATTGGACATGATTTGTGATCCCGGACTATATATGTCCAGTGTGATGGCTAGTGGATAAGCGTCCGTCTGGTATTCCGCAGGTTGCGGATTCAACTCCCGCTGCAGGACGCATACAATTTTTTTTCATCGGGCGTGCCCCGTTAGGCCCCAACTCGTACCCCATACAAAATATCTTATGCCCCATGTGGCACAAGGGTGGCATACCAATGTTGACATTTCATGGGCAAGGCGTGACAGCTCCTCATGGGGCCCAACAAAATTCCACGATTCTCCCCATGCTGGGCCGAACATGGGCCGAACCGTGGCATGGGGCATGGACCCATGCCCTCATGGGTCCCCATTTTAGCCTATATTCAATTTCTACTAGGGCTGGTACATTAAATTTAATACACGGTTATTAAACTTCCATTATAAGAAGGCTGCCCATTTCTGCAACCTGAAGTTGTTATTTTAACCTCAAAATCAATAACATCAATAAATTCAAAATCTCGATAACGGAAAAGGACGCGAAAAATTCAAATTTGCGTTCTTCTCTTTTCTAATGAATAATTCGCGCGACCTCTATCCCCATTAAAAATGTCATATTAAAACGTACAGAAACATATTGAAACATTGAATTTGTTTGCGAAACATATTAAGATTTTGAAGATATTAAATATAAAGATATACATTTATTTTTATTAATTTTATTTACGTATTAGGGGGTTAGGCCACTCTGGAATTTTCAAAAAATGAAAAAAAATTTTTTTTGCTTAAATTGTAGTTTAGAGTCTTAAGAATATGGGACAATACATTTCAAAGCAGCGCGGACGTATTTGACAGGTGAAAAAGGCTGCGCGCCAAGCGACTACCAGCCGGCGCCGAGCGCTCGCTCAGTGGTCGCTCGAAACCCTCCTGCGACGCGATTCTTTTATTTTTGTTTGGCTTAGAAATATCAACTCATGGCTATACCGATGGTTCCCTTATATTATTAGGTTTACTTTTTCAGCTATAGATGTCGCATTCGATACACTTTTGTGTTTATTTCGTTACGTAATTTAACCGTTAGTTACCACGCCAAGTGGTGATGGGTATTGTAGCTAATATGGCCGTGTGCATATTCAACGACGGTTTATTTAGCATAATGAAAGTTTTTCAGGTCCTGGTTATAAGAAAAGGCCCAAACTGCTACGATTTTTGCGTCGCGGCTGACAAGCGCCGCATCCATTTATCCGAGCGCGCGCTGAATGATGCGGCCAAAGAGGCTCGAATGGCACAAAAATCAAGCAGAAAGGAGCAGGAAGATGAAGAAATTAACCTATAAGGGCAATTTTATGGCGCAGGCATTGCAGATTAGAGGTAATAAATACATTATTTCTATGAAAAATTATGAGTCAAAACTTTAAACGCACTTTTCTCGAAACCACTTCTTAAAGTCGGGCGAAAAGAAATCGCAAATACTAATTAATGGATCAGCCTGAATCTTTATAATCCATAATCTATATACAAAATACTAAAAAAATACGAGGGCTTTTTTTTAAGTGCTCCATTCTTTTTTTATGAACGTTTTTATACACAAATTTCGGCAGGAAAAATGTATCTTTTTTCAAACGTGCGCCATTTTGTTTAGGATAAAAATTTTCAAAATCCGGCCTGTATTTTTTTAGAGTATACATCAGAGATTCAGTAAGCCTTTACTTTTTTGTTCCAGGTCCATTGCTGTTCCCAGGATCTTTTCGCCCGTATTACCCTTCGCGCCGAGAAGGGTCTCCATTTTCTTTTAATTATAACGTCAGTTTTGAAAATTTTCTTTTGAAAAAATTTGGTAATGAAGTTTAATGTACAAACAATAAAGATTTGAAAACAGTTTTTAAGTAACACATTTAGCTTTTGTTTAAAAAAATCTAGAAAATGACCATTTTTTCCTAGTCTAGAGCGGCCTATCCCCTTAATAACTATTCAGAAATAAGTTATCTTTGACAAGAGCTGCTTACCGCAAGTTACAATTGTTCGGAAGAATAAGAAGAACAAATTGTAAAGAAAGATTTTTTTTTCAGCAAAAAAAGTTATGAACACCCGAGAAAAAATGAAATGGTCGTCGAACGATCAATTTTAGACCGATGCGAGATTATCTTGCATCGGTCTAAGACTGCTAACAAAGGGAACATGCGTAGTATCCGCTCCGAAGCACTAACCACGGAATGATCACAGAGTTATATATAGGAATATTTGCTACTACCACCAAGATCTGCACCGACGGCGGCTCCAGGCAGGCTCACGCCCAGACCCTTCTGCGCACACCGCTGATCGCTCGGTGATCAGCAGCGCAACTTCAATGGCAAAACCTAGTATACGCTCATACATCAAGGAATGATCACGCAGTGATCGTGTACTGATCGTGCATCGATCGCTCGTCGGTCACGTGTATTACTTTAATGCCCAAAACCTAGAAATCACTTAGATGAAGCCTTGAACTCGGAATGATAGCGCATTGATCGTGTATAGATCGCTCAGTGATCAGCATCGCAAGTTTAATGCCCGAACATAGTAATCGCTTATAGATGAAGGGCTAATCACGGAATTGTTACGTAATGATCATGCGTTGATCGTTCGGTGATCAGCAGCGCAAGTTCATTGCCCACACTGAGAAAAAAACCATCAGAAACAACTGAAATTTATACTTTAATTTGACGTATTTCCAACTCAGTAAATGTCTCACAACCGCCCCGCAGTTTCTGCTGATTTTTTCGGCTGTGTTTGCTGAGCTCGCGCTCAGCGTTAACTTCGTGCCGATCCCGCAACTAATGTAACAAAAGTGTCTGAATGATTTTCATATATTCTAGTTGGACAAAACCTCAGGATTCGACCGGATCAGATTGCTACCCGGTCAAGTTTTTTGTACTTGGCCGGGGACACTTTCTTGTCCCCTGATTCTAGAAGAATCTATGTTACGTTTATGCCCCGTATTATTCTGAAACGATCCGCGAGAACCGCGGATTATATATTCGGCGCGATCGCGGCATTCGAGGAACTTCAAATTACGTAACCAAAGGGACAAAGCCCGTGATAATCGCCGCGACCCCGCGAGTCAGTACAAGTTTGCCCGTCGAACGGAATTGACGCGCGTCCGAGTGAGTGTTGGGCGCCGCGATCCGAAACGCGCGCGAGTGTGAGTGTGCCGGTTTGATTGATACGTGTCGCTCGTAAGCGACGAAAATGAATGGCCTGTTCCGCGGGTGCGCGAAGTTTGTGACGGTCGTTGCCGTTTTAGTTCGCTTTTTTTTCAGGGCACCTTGGACGCTGCCTGGGCACCACCTGGACATCATTGAACTACCCCAGCACCACTTTGGCACCACGTCGAGGGACCAAATACATTGCTAAGTATCGGGGAATCCCCCTCTACCCCCCACAACCTAATTCCTTCCAACCCCATATCGTGGAGCCGTTTAGTAAACGAACAACTACCACATTCCAATCCTTAGGGATCCGAAATATTTGGTAGCTCGTTGGGGACGTTTTTAATCGGTAGTTTCGCGTCGCGAAAAGTGCCGGTTCGCGAGTGCTAGTGCCGCGTATTCCGTGCTCACGTTGGGCCATCGTTTCGTGACCGCTTGACACGGCATCCGTCGGGCCGTTTAAAGTCTCCGACACCTCGTAGGCATTCGAAATTCGCGAAACAATCGTCGCCGAAACCCGAAAGTTAAGGGAAATTTGGGCGCGGAAGTTAGGGCTAAAACATTGGGGTGGATCAAGTCGATTATGAGCAAAATCCATTTTCGGTATATGACCGTTATTATTTAAATTTATTTGTGCCTTGTCGCACTTTATTTTGGTCAATTGACTTCCTATTTGATTTCATTGCAAATAACTGAATAAGAAACACGCTTTAGCGTTTCCCAATCGTAATTGGGCGGTTCGAATTTTGAATATCAATCGCGACTTATTTTTAAGTATTATTATTACGCGCGCGAGTAATTTGCACTCGTCGGTGCAGGAAAACAAGTAATTTGTTTTCTTTTGAATTTATATAATTGAGAAAAATACAGTCCACTAATAAACAACTTTATAAAAATTACTACAGTGGTTTATAATTTGTTTCTGCTTGTTTCTAAAAGAAAACAAAAATTCTTGTTACGGTTTATATAACTCTAGAATTGCAGAGAACGAAATATAACTACACAAACTCTCTTTGTAACCAATAAGAACCGGATAATCCAAGTTTGTCTTAATTATTTTGAGGTTAAACATTGACAATGTCATTTATATTATCATTACATTATCAGATGCATTGAGATCTGAAAGAACGCAAGACGGCGGTGGACGTCAATCGGTAACGCAGTTTAATAAAGAAGCACAATTATGGACGGATCGGAATCGAAGACGCAATGCAACGCAAGTGACACTTCTACATATCTTTCAATTTAGGCTTATATACATCGCATACTGGCAGATATATATACTGGCAGACATGATGCCGATGCAACTGAAGGTCGAAGAGCGGGCGGAGATCTATCGGCGATAGATAGAGGAGACCAGGACGGCGATGATCGAGCAGTGGCAGCGATTCTGGGACGCGTCATCCAAGGGACGTTGGACGCATCGGCTGATACCGGACATCGCGGCGTGGACAACGAAACAGCACGGGGAGGTCGACTACTACCTCGTGCAGTTCCTGACGGGACATGGCGCCTTCAGGGCGTATCAGTACCGCTTCAGGCTGGATGACGACGCTTCATGCCCCGTCTGCCAGCCTGAGCCAGAGGACGTGGATCGCGTGTTCTTTCGTTGTCCACGTTTCGAGGTAGAACAGGAAGAGCTCCAGCAGCACCTTCATCTGCAATTATCCCCGGACACAGTGATATCACATCGATATCACAGTGGTATCGCATTCATATCACAACGGTATCGGTGTTTGGCGAGTTTAAATTGAAGTAGGAACTGGCTAGTTCGTACAGTGACGCTAGGAGGCGCTGTTGCGACTTGCGGCTCTGTCCCGCAACTGGACTAGCTGAAAAACGGCTTAAAAGTCACAGTGCCTAGCGAAATATGTTATTCGTCAGCGCTTGCTGGTGCCAGGATGACTTTATGGGAAGTCGTCCATACGATTTTTGTCGGAAGCATGCCAGAAGCATGTTACTCTCTGAAACAAAAATTAAATATCAACACTTGATATCGGAGCGATACCACCCAGAAAAACGTAAACATTTCCCTATGATATGAATGCGATACCACTGTGATATGAATGCGATATCAATGTGATATGAATGCGATACCGTTGTGATATGAAAGCGATGCCACTGTGATATGAATGCGTTGCCGATGTGATATGAATGCGATGTCGACGTGATATGAATGCGATATCACTGTGATATAACTGTGACGTGTCACAATCATATCACACCGTGAGGGACATTAGTTGCCGCATGTGATACGCATGTGATACGCACGTGATATCGCCGCGATATCACAGCGATATCGCCGCGATTTTTGTGGCTGACTGGGAGATTTCATTCTCTCACAGCATGAACTTTCTGTAACAGTATGAATCTTGTTGTGACAGTATGATACGCTTTGATATTTTTAAGAGTGCACACACGTCGCTCACACCTATTCTTTTCAAGTCGTTCATCCGGGAATCAGTAAACAGACTTGACTGTAGTTTGAACAGTCTGACTGAAGTTTTTACAATACATTTCTTTGGGTGTATTTAAACTAGCCAGTACCTTTGAAGTTACCAGGGTTAAAATCTCCTGCTGATTCCGATACAAAAGTTTGACTAGTTTACATTTCGTAAATAGTCGAATAAAATCTCAAACCGAGTTGCTAGATGTTACTTCATAACATGCAGCTTGATAAAATTTAAAAGATTTCTACACTGATTATTAAAATTTCTCAACTTGATTCATTTTAATAAACCAGGTATTTTCATAAACCAGGTATGTTTATTTCAAAACTAGAATTTAATTTTCAATGAGTTAAACATTATCTGATAAAACCGTGACTATTTTTCGTCGAAATGCAAGTATGGTACCAAATTGGGGATTTGGTTTATTAAAATTTTGTATTTTGTTCTCTCCGTGTAAGTAAATACGATTCGGGCCGAGACGCCCAGCGACTCGTTCGATTAGCTTAGTATAATTCAGCACCGTAAAAAATTTGGTTAGCGGCGATGAATGATAGCACCAATCACCGTATACGCAGTTAAAGATAGTGCGGTATAATAGCGGATGGAATTTTTATGGCGGCGCATTTTTCGGACTGAATTTTTTATCGGAGCTGCAGGCATCTGTGCGACCGTGCACTGTATGTTCCCGTCGTTTTGAGCTTATTTGCTCTTTCTTTCAGCCTTTTTCCGTGCCTATAGGTGCATTCTTCGCCGTTCCTCCAGCCCTGCGCCGATATCACGTTTGGCTCCATTCTACCTTGCACTTTCCATTCTTTGCAAGCCCGTTAAAAGCAATCCATACTTTATTCCGCTCTGGCTGTCTCCTTGGCTTCGGCTTTCATTATCCGATCGAATTTTCGGATGCCGTGTGTGCTCGACATAATGCGATCCAACACGCATTTACGACAAAGTCGTTCGCATCCGTCCGAAGTAATTTCGTCAGACGCCTAAGGTTTAATTAGGGTGAAATCGTGACATGAAATTGCCGCGGAAACAAAGATGCGCGAGTTGAAAGGACAATTCGAAGGATGCAGGGAGGCGAGCTTTTCTCGGGCTATTTTGGCTCGATCGAGCACAATATTTGAAAAATATAGGGAGGCGAGAAAATTTAGGTGGAATTTTTCACGCGGTACTTGCGCAGTTGAAATGATGGTATAAAAGAAGAGGAACAGCATTTGATATCTGATGTAAAATGTTGAATACTGTGTTATTGAATTTATTGGCCACCTGAATGGATCTGTCTGGATTAAGATAAGAATTTAAAATAAGTTTTTTTATTTATTGTTATTATTATTTATTAATTTCATTATTATTATTTATTTTTAATTTACTAAAACAAAAGAACCCTTCGCACCCTCTGAAAGTTTTACTGTTAATCAATTAAATAATTTTTGGATTAATCATGATTCGGACTACTTTTTTTCGGACCGAACCACAATTGGACAAATTACAAATTGGAAAAAAGTTTTTTTAATTCAGAAAAATCGAAAAAATATGGAAAAATTTGGAAAAAAATTGGAAAAATAGAAAAAATGGAAAAAACTTAGAATAACAGACAAAATTATTAATTTTAATTATAATTTAAAAATTATTCATTTTAGTTATAATTTTAATTATAATGTTAAAATTAAAAAATTAGTTTAAACATTACAGCCACATCCGCGCCAAAGTCATGGTCAGGCCCAATTTCAATTGGTGAATAATTATATGTCACGATTTTGACCTTAAAAATTGTAATAAACATTGTGTTTTATAATTTAATTGATGATAGAAATTGTGTTTTTAATTCAACAAACTGTTCAGGTTACATTTAAATTTTTTGACTTCTGCGCGCTCCGTTGGTAAGTTATTAGCGACCCGCACAGCACGGCTCCCGATGTCGGGAGATGCGCCGGAGAATCTCCTTAGTAATGTCGCCAAATCTACGGAGAATCTACGGAGTTCGGAGATTCTCTG
>JABFPB010002105.1:0-21561 GCA_022817645.1 Ceratoteleas bidentatus
ATTCACATGTGCGAAGTAATTTTAATTAAGTCCTGTGGCAACAATTTTCGCTTAAAGTTATTTAATGAATTTGATTGCAAATAAAATATATGCAATGAAATTACTGGATATAACAGTCCCTACAGATTATTTTATTCCTAGTTAAAAATCGCTCTTGTTTGGAATAATGTTTTTCGAAAACGTTACCGAAGGTACTGAACGTTTCGTTTGAGGCGTTATTGCGGTCTTTTGTAATAGAGGGTATATTTTTCTTTTTTACATTAAAAAAATAAAAATAAAAATAAAGCACTGCCGGAGATAAAATTGTCATATAGAAATTTATTGCATTACATTTTTATTGTCCACCGCAACGTTTCGCTGGAAATGTTTTCACCGCGGTTAGATTTTTAAATCCAAATTGAAGTAAACGCAACGTCACAATTCACGTGACGGACATGAAAAAGATATAGTCATAATAAAACAATTGCATGGCACGCGTTAATTGTTAAAAAAAGGTGATGTATTTTTTTGCGAAAAACAACACGGCCGAATTTGTTGATGGAAAGATTTGCGGAAAACGAGGAAGTAAGTAAAATTCGAATCCAAAAGTCGCAAGTGACGCGGGTAATAAAAAATTGCCGTGATAAAATATAATATATATTGGACGGATGCAGAAGTTCGCGGCACTTTTGGCAAAATGCCCTGCAAATGGCGCTTTTCGATCTAATTTCTTGCTCATTCTTTTAGTACGCCAAACAAATCAATTTCTACGGTTCTACGCTGGCTCGGCGTAAATAATGCAAGTTGTCAATTGAGAAGTTTATTAGCAGCTATTTCAGAGTCGACTGAAAAATATATCAATTTGCATAATTTACCACCGCTAATTGTCATATAGAGGGAGTGTTAGCCCAATTCTTCATCTACCTCTGTTTGCAACTTTTCGCACTAATAAACTCAGCTGAAGATGCACTTACAACTTCATGCATATTTCATATTTTGTCATGACAGAAACCTCAACGATGACGAGTGATTTCACCGAAACCTTCTGTCTTATTTTAAGGCGTCGCGTATCTAATTACTTCGCTAAAATAAATGCCTATTTTCTCATTCTCGCAAGATACTAATGGCTAAATAAAAGGTACAAAAACAATATTAATCGTTATGAAATGAGTCACTAACAAGAAGAAATATGTTTTTTTTAATAATCCAATAAAATGTCCGTCTCTTCTGTAACTATTGTTTCAAATAACCCACTAAAGACACACGATTGCATCAATTTTCACGTCTAATCATAATTCGCCGGATCCTTTCATGCAAGGCTAATCTTCGTCTAGTATTAATTGAGTAATAACACGTGCAAAATTATTCACCGGCGAAATTACTTTAGACTCCGATTTCAGATTGATGTATTCTCGAGCTCTTCCGCTGCAATATTTAAACATTTAACGGTTCACCTAAAATCTCGCATTATCAACAAAAATGCACGCCGAAAGCGTAATCCGCCGCTTGCATACGCTAGCGTCATCTCCGTTTTATCAAAATCATTATTTTATAGCCGCTTCTCTCGAAGCCCGAATCCCCCAAGAAACGATCACAGCGCACCCTATCTGGATGACCGAACTGTCCTCGACGGTTAAATCTTGCATGAGGGTCCAAACCGAGGTGAATCATTAATTGAACGGCTACCTCGGGACATCAATTTTTCAGTTTCAATACGGTAGGGGGAACGAGTGCCGTCAGTCGATCAGCTAGCACCACCTAAGGTGCGAAGACAAGTTGCAATAATTATTCGCCGTTTGACCAGAGAATTGTGGAGGAAAAAAGAAGAAATAGGAACGAGGTTTTTTAGGAGACGATATAGTGTTTAGTATTATGCAGGAGATCGTAAACTGAAATTACTTGTAAATGTAAAGTAATTTTTTAGGTTATGTGGTTGTGTTAAAAGGATGAATTTTGGTATGCAAAACTATGAATCATTATTTTGAAAACTGTCAAAGAAGTTAACTTTTATGAAAAAGCCACAACCCAATTATTAATGGAATTTTTAGTGAATTCGCACTATGAAGGTGTATTTCTCAATTCTCACATATTTTAAAGTTATTTAATCGTCTAAAAAGCATCCGCTTATTTTAGTTTAACATTTAGTTAAACTAAAACAAGTTTAACTAAATGTTAATCTAATTTAGTTAAATTTCATTAATTGGATTTCCTCCTTAACCCTTTCGCCGAGCAGGAATCCGTGCTCATAATTTACAAATTCAAAATGGGGAATCCAATATGGCGGAACAAAAAGTTAAAATTTGTTAATTTTTCTTCAAAATCGTATATTGATGTTTATAGGGTCACTGAAAACGACTCTATGATAAAATGTTCAACATTCAAAATGGCGGATCCAATACGGTGGATCAAAAAGATATAAATTGATCAATTTTGAATTGAAAAAATTTGAGCTCATTTTCATGTTCACAGACATCATAAACACCAACATACCGAATTTGAAGATAAATTAATAAATTTTAATTTTTGGTCCGCCATATTGAATCCGCTATTTCGCATTTTGAACATTGGATCTTAGATTCGTGATCAACGACCCTAAAAACGCCAACATACCGACTTTAAAGAAAATTGAACAAACTTTTTTTGTAACTTTCTGGACCGCCGTATTGGATCCGCCATTTTGAATATATGCAGCCATGTAAGTGGCACATATGTACATATATGCAACATATATGTTCATTTTTACCTGGGAACACTTTCATACCTTGACATTCTTCAAGCTTCACCAAGCAAAATCTAGAATACATATCAATCTTTAAAGGTCAAATAAATGAAAACACTGAATAAACAGAAAAACAATCTTTGTTTCCTTGTCTCCATTCACACGTTCCCATGTGTGTGACCTCACAGTGTAGATACAGCATGCTATTGATTTTCAATCAATTCACAACATTATTTTTCAGTGTGCCCTACACACGACCTACTTATACATCAGTACCCAGTACATAAACCACGAAAAATTGCCCGCAACATACATCGCAGGACTAACAATTTTCCCAAACAAAATCAGAGCCAATCACAACGCAATCGCGCCAAGTTCCGCAAACTGTTGTTTTCGCCCTCCGATAGCCGTTGTGCTTCGCAGAGCACTCGCGGCGTAGCAAAAGGTCGCCCTACAAAGAGGCTCTTAAGGGCCTAACAAGTGACCACGAAATGCACCGCCCCAAGACACTCAGTCTCCGCGAAAATACTTTGCACTTGACGATCGAACCGTTCGCCCGACGGCTACAAAAGAATGATTTGTAAGTCGCTCTCGAGTGGCGCTGGCGTCGGGCCTCCCGCGATTTATGCACCCCCCCCCCCTCGAACCGCAGGCCCACCCACGCCATAACCGCGTCCCCGGGGCCGAAACTTGGGGAAAAATGGCGCGATTTATGCCTCGGCCGGGCTCACTTTTGCCGCCCGACTTGACCCCGGCTCCCCGAGAGTTCGGCGAAATTATTTGCCCCCAAACCTATTGTACCGCGCGCTATTTATTATTATCCGCTGTCGGGGCGCGGCCAACTTTCCGTCTCGATCTCGCATTACCAGTTCAGCCGGAAAATCCAAGTTCCGGCTCTTATGGCGTTCGCGGGATAAAGGCCGATCCGGGAAAATAATGGACGCGCGAACCGCCGAAGGGGGGCGCTGCCGGAGACCAGGCAACTTTTGACTAGATAGCCGTATTAGAGTTAAATTGAGCTGAGATATTGCGCGCGGGATATTGTTCGCCGCTTTTTGCGCGCGCCTTTTTCCCGCCTGCGCCAGCGCCCTCTCTCTCGCGCTTTTTTCGGCGCACTTGCCGCTGCTCGAGAGCCCCTTCTTATTGGACTTTTTTCCGCCCGGGATTTCGTCTGGAAGAACCGTAGCCGAGGTAAAAGCCGAAGTATGGTTGTGTGTTTTAATTATGGCCGGAGTTTGCCAAGTATTTCCGCCGGAAGTTGATTTTGGATGGAGTTCCGGGCGAAGACGTCGCGGGCCGACTATTCGGCCTAAAGATAAATTATCTCGGAAGGGGGTTGGGTTTGAAAATGACAGTTTTTTGGTTTTGCGTTTATTCAATCAATGCGATTCGTGATGAAACTGTCGGGCGAGAAATGGAAGAGTTTATTTGAGAAAGTGTTTGTAATTAATTTGAAAAACGTAATTAAAAGGCAGTTGAAAGGTGACTGCGCACTAAACGACGTGCAAAATGTAAATCCCAGGCAGACAATTAATTTTACACAATAAAGCAATTAATTCGGTAAAATTGCCATTATACGCGGGCGCTAAAGAAAAGTCGCGGCTCAAACGCGGAACGATAATCGAAGCTGCAATGTTTCGGCCAAGCACTATCGCATTAATTGAATATGAAACGCGTTAATTAAACACTTCAATTACTTTGATAAAAAGTGTCAATTCGCGGTCACAATAGTCGAAATAATTTAGTCTTAATTAGATGGAATATTTAATCTGATATAATCTGATAATTTAAATTTTGACAACGTGGCGCTCCCGTTAATGTACTGGCCCGCTAATAAACCTCATTTTTCGACGCCAAAGTTGACCGTTGGCTAATTTCACTGTTTATCAAACATGTCAAATCAATGCATTACAAACATCGCGCTTACTCGCGACACTTCCAAACATTTCCGTTACACAAAATTTTGCGATTATCATAGTGACGAAAATGAGAATAGAAAATGAGAAATTTCGGATTTCTGTTACCAAAAAATATTGTGCCGAAATAATAAATGACGAAACGGATAAATTTGCGAGTCATTTGCCACCCGGCGTGATGTCAGCGAAGTTACCAAAATGCATTTCATAGTTCTGTCCGGAAACACGCACCTTGAGGGTTTACACGATAGAAAATGGTCAGCTGCATACGAATGATTCTGTAGCAGCTTCGAGGCAGTTTGTATTACTCAGCTCGAACAAATGTTCAACTGCTCGCGTACGGTTATGGCCTTTCTCCACAGCTTCAGAAACATAATGTAAGCCGAACTAGTATGTTTTTTGAAATACACGAGGGATAGAGAAAGTGGACGAAAAAATGATAAGTGGGAGAAACGTTTCATCGCGACTTGAGTGACGTCTTGTCAACGTGCTTGGTTTTAATAAATCGCGCGGATAGATGTTCGTGCGCAATTAACGAGAGAAAAAGTGAAAATGTTAAGAACAATCTCGTTCTTGAAAACTCTGATGAGAACTTTTTACAACTGCAACAACGGTAAAAATAAACCAAGATAGAAAAGATGGTGGTTCGATTAAGAAAATTTCATGTTTTTCTACAATGTATACGAGACTGCAATTGTCGTTATTAATTATTGCGAGTATCTGCAGTAAAACAGGAGTCATCACAATTTAATTAAATCAATAACTTTTTTCACTCAAAAGGTAATTAGCGATTTTCACAACGCGCATTCCTGTGTGCACATTTTTTATTTCCGATCGTCGCAATAATCTGAACAAGTCAATTAAAACACATTTATCATTCATTTCGTCAACAAATGAATAATGCAAATGTAATTATTATACGAGGGACGTTAAACAATCGAAATATTTCAAAAATAATGAAGCAGTCGGATATGTTAATACAATCACCGAAACTAGCTCGATGCGATGATTTGCATTATAAAAATACTTTGAAAGCAACGCTGAAACTGATATTCCACGAGACGTACATTTGTTTTACCGGCGTTTAATGTTTTAATACTTTGAAAGTAGCGATTTGCGAATTTCACTTATTTCCTCGCAAGCTTGCATTTTTATACACATTTCGAATTCGATTGTAAATAATTCAAGAAAATAAGAGATTGCGAGGCAAACATTACTATTCATCAACGTATTTTAACACGACTTTTTTCCGCAATACGCGGCAGTTATAACTCATAACAAAATTCTTGCGCCCGTTTTAATGTAAGGATAATGAATATTTGCATTTTTCAAAACATCTTAGGAGCACGAATTCGAAGTGAAAGTTTATCACCGCGTACACGTGACGACATAAAATTTATGATGTGAACTTCCGTCATGTTAAAGCCGATGTTAAATTCGTGTTACATCGGAACTCGGTCTTCGTGTGAGAGCTATTAAACGCCGAAATTTATTATTTCACTTTTCGTGTTTAATTTGCCACGCTCAGAATGTTTACTTTCTGAAATATGTTATCTTCGCGGGAGGTGTATCATTTGTTCAACATTACTAGTCGTACAAACAATCAGTTTAGACGTTAATTGCGCTGATAAACAATGTTGTTATTCGGCTTTGAACAGTTTAAATTTGGATCAAAATTGCGGTCGTGAAACTACATTTAAAATATATTAAACTTGAGGGTGAGGTTCGGTTACTTCTCGTTAAATGTGTATACGTTACTGAAAGCGAAAATAGTTCTGTTAGTTTTAACATCGAGGCAGTGACAAACAGCATTCAATATTTGTGTAAACTGATTTTCGAAACTGTAGGGATAAGTTACTTTATTTTTCGGTCGAACATTTTCGGCCAATTCAGAAATGATAGAAACAAGTTACCGAATCATTTGAGATATTATGTTCAGTACATTTTTTATCACAAAAATATAACAAATATTAAATTTCGTAATTTCTTGTCCGAAGACACGATGTTCAAAAAAATTCGATCAAAATGCTATCAGATATACATTTTAAATTAATTATTTTTATTTTAGGCTAACCATAGAACTTTCTCCAAAAAATTGCCTGAGTTACTATTAGTAAACGTCTGTTCCGTCTCAAATGCAAAAGATCTGTCTACGTTCGCATTCATATGGGACTCCTGAAGGAGGCTGCGAAGATTACACGAAGATGAGCTCTGCGCAAGACTCAATTATCGCGGCGGTTGTTTCGGCGGGGAAAAGCAGGTCCGGTTACGCTGACCAGCGTAAATATATAAATCTCCGGATTATCCCGTGTCCCTTGACCGAGCGACATCATTAATTAGGCAGAACAATGCGGGTGATAATTCGTAGTATGTTTCCAGTTGGTTGGCGCGCGACTTTTGATTTACGAGGAATCGCGCGGACGCGTCGTATTCTTCATTAAAGGCGCTGGCCCGCTGATCCCCATATTAATTGCCGGCACGCGAAGCCTCGCTCTTACAGCCGCTTTTGCACAAACTGACAGTGGCCAAACAACCGCGACCATTCGGCTTATTCTATAACTCATTCGTTAATCCGGACACGTCCCGAACGATGTACTTGGTCTTTTATGCGCCGCGCGCCATTTCTACATCGGTGTATCGGGCACGAAAACAACCCTTGGGAAGCCCAACGATGTCGCGGATTGGAACGATACCGCGGTATTTCGAAAGGGGCGCCTTATGGGGCAATTCGGATTCAGAACTTGGTTCATTACTAAGACAACTGTTTTGTAAGAGGTGCAGTATATATATTGTAAGAAATACGACTTTAATTTTATGAATACATATGCTTATTTTGATTATTATATTATTTTTTGACCAGCCTGCAGAACAAATTGGGCGCAAAATGCAATTTTGCGCCCTAGGACCTTTTTTCCGCCCGGTCATTTTCCATCCGTGGGCGGAAAAGAAACACTTTGCGCCCGATGTTGGCACGAAAAAGTTCGTGTATCCAAGCGGACTGGAGGCAACTTAACCTCAAAATATAACGCGCGATTTTGTCACTGTAAGTTATCCATTCTTAAATATTGTAAATACTACAGCTCAGTTATACTGTAAATACTGCAGGAAAGTTCTGTTATTGTCACAAGATGATAATCCTGCAATATCTACGTTCTAAATTCCTGTGAAAATTACAGAACTTTTTTTCCGTGCACTGTCATATGTCTAGGAGATCTTAGTTTTAAATTATGGAAATGTCCCCACCGCGATCAAATTTTGTCACTACTTCATATGCCAAAATCATTTAAACTGATTGAATACCGTAGCACTTTTCTCTCGATGATGGATAGTATTTTCGAAATTAAAAAAATTAGGAGTTAATACGGTGTACGTTGCTGGGAAAATAGGGACGGCAAAATCGCCGGGTGTAAACGATGCGGGGATATCAGAAAGTAGCTCGCCCTCGTTACAAAATTGCATTTAATCCGATAAATGAGAGCCTTCTAAGAAATCCGTGTGGAATTACACCGGCAGTCGATGCAACAAAAAGGATTAGTGATGTAATATCCCACTACCAACGAAATGTTACACTTAAATGCGTAAACTCGGATTCTATAACTGACCAACAGAAAAATTGCGATAATTATTTGGAGCGTCAAATGGAATTACCTGCTACATGAGTTATTTTATTTTTTGTACATAGCTTCTTATATTTTAGAGAGAAGTGCTGCGAATAGCTGAGAAACTGAGTAATTTTGGTCGAACCATTAACCAAAATTTATCTTTAAACATTATTATGTTTAAAGATAAATTTTGTGGGTCTTTTCTCAAGAGAATTTTCATCCGCGGTCTAAGAACAACTGTCTTAAGTAAAAAAAAACTGTCTTGAGCCAAGAAAGTCTGAGCCAAGAAAGTCTCTAAATTATAATGAACGTATCTTTATATTTGATTGAATTAGAAAATCCGGCACAGTTCCAGTATTGAAATAAGTTATTTTTATGAATTATAAATGGAAGCGCTTTAAAAGCGCATAAAAGCGTTCATGAAACATTCACACGGACAACCCCAAAAAATGTATATTTAGATTTTTATCAGATACCTTCATGAATCATTTGGTGAGCCAATGTTAGACATTTAATGTAATCGACCGTTCAGTCAACTAAAATCAATATTCCGCACAATGCCCTATTAGTTTCGCTGTTAACAATTCTTTATATATTATTCAATAAATGTTATCGTAGTTAACTTGTACCACTTTTCCAATATCAAGCGACATCGTTGCAAAAAACCGTAAATAACGTCGTGATTTGAGAGCTTATTTGCTTCTGATTGCCTAAGCTGCTTTCATACCTGATTATAAATCTTCATTATAAAACCGTTCGTTGTGCCCAATACAAGAAAACGTGATTAATGGGTCGTATATGTACCGTGCATACCGAAAAAGAACGGCGTCGATACAATAAGAAAAATGTCGTTGCCAAGCAAAAAAGAGTCAAACAAACAAGTTTTTGTTCTGGCTGGATTCTTGTCGGAGCAGTAGAGGCAGTCTATTATTTCGAAGCAAATGAAACACCTACCAATTGCACAAACACTTTTTAAATTTCACTCCAATTTTTGTGAAACAACAAGGCAGAGAATATAATGCACGAGATACTTCACTTTTTGACTTTGTTGCAATATTAAAAAACAGAAACACCTTTTTTTAGATACAACTGATTGTTAGACGCAGAGAATACAAACAATTAAAAATAATTAAAGAAAATTATTTTTCGAGTCACATACGACCCGGATGTGACCTATATCTTATAACGGAGTTTTCGCGAATTGTTTGAAGTTCGCGAATGCAAAAACGCCACAAATATTGACGTAACTTTCCGCGATATTTGTGCAACAATTATTTTGCGCGTTATATTTTGCGCATCCGCGATTCGCATGACAAGATAACGCAAACAGTCTGAGGAAGCGAATTACGTCGCCGATAATTTGCATTATACGCCGCTTCATACGGTCCCCTTCAATTGCGCGTGGTCCACTGCTATTTGTATTTACTTTAATCAGGTGCAGAGCGAAATGTCATAAATCAGATGGAAAAACATAAACTTTGCATTGCGCATTGTTTAATTATTAAATATGAATTATGATTGTCACTTATGACATTGAAAACGTTCATAAATAATAGGCGTTTATTTACTGCGTCAAAATAATTTTTATCGATAATCGCACGGTAGATGAAAATTAAACTTTGTGTCAGTTGATACATTTCGATTACTTCTCATAATTGATTGCTTTAATAACGTTCCATTTTCGCAACGAAAATTCAAATTTACAGTCGACACCATGAAAAAGGCGAACTCTTTAAACTCATGTTATAACCCAGCGTTGGCTATAAGCAAAACTAAAAAATATTTTATTAAACTGTCGTAAACTTTACCTATACCATACAGTAATGAAACGTATCATGTCTAATTTAAACTTACTGTTAATTCTCAGATATTTTCAGTCTGGTTAATTTTCACACACCATCAAGTGAAACCATTGATCCGCCTACGAAATTTTCAGAGAAGTTATAATAATTAAGTTATAATAATTTATTCTAAAGATATGATACTTTGAGCATGCAATTTGGTATTGCACAATTGAATATAAATCTAGTAAAATGTCATAGTAAAATTAGCAGAGTGCATATTGTAACGACTACAATATGCTTTTCTTTCTGTAAATATTTTTAAGGTTACACTAAAGCCGCAAAAAATTGCAATTGTTCCCTGGCTCTGGCCGAAGTATAATGCGATTCTGGAAGAACGTTTTTTTAGACCTTTCCCCTCGCAAGCCCTGTTATTAATTGCACATAATAATGACGCTCAAATTTCGAAGTACAATGTACGAAGACGGTACGCAAGTTTAAGCCTATTACAGCATTTCACAAGGCATTCAGAATGCAATTCTACTGCTCAATAATAATGCCAGTAAAACCATAATGAGCTAGAAAAATTGTCCGCCACTGAATACCATGGATTAAATGAGATAGGCAGTGCTGTCTCTTACAGAGTAATGAAGCCGTTAGGGGAATTTTTTATGAATAGGGCGCTGTCAATTAGAGATTTTAGGGTGCGCTGAAAGGGGTAGTTCACGATGCTAAGAAGATTACGAGTTTGTCGAATCTTTAATGCAACATTTCCCTCGCTCGAAACTCATTGACGGTCAAATATGCTTTCCGATTTATTTTGTACATCGCTTGTTATGATTTTCTGATTAATTTAGGAAATAAATTGTGCAAAATGAATCGGCACCCGAAGCCGCGCAGCATTTTTACATTTAGACGTACAAATGTTTTGCTCGCGAACAAATTGATAAATGTAGTCGCAAAGAAAGCCAGTCGGACATTTATCATCGGTAGACCCCCCGCGTCCCCCGTCGCATAATTCCCACGTTTTTCCGTATACTTGTCAATTTTTCAACATCCTTGCGTGAAAATTCGACGTAAATCCCACCCATTTTGTCCTGATCTTACAAATCTCCCGGCGTACTATGATGTGACAAGATATTTATGTCACTGAAGGTGTATGAAGGTGAATAACTAAGTGAGTAAGGCAACACATTTTTCAAGTAAGTCACGGAGCCCGTGATATTATAATGGATAATAGTAACAAAGGCGGAAATGAAGAACAACGATGGAAACCGCAACGGCCAACAATGCCGCAGAACGAAGAGCAATCTGGAAAGACGATTTTGGGGCGAAATGGAAAATCTCTAATCAAATGCGAGTCATTTTGGCGATACCTTTGACTCTTGCGAATTGCATTTCACAATGAAATGTTTTAAACAATCTCAAGACATATACATTGCATAAAATCCACCTAGAAAAAAATAGTTGTCTTCAAAACATATCTGACAATACATATTTCATATATGTTCCTCTATAAGTCGAATGTATGGTGGACATATACATGTATGTCATATGTATGGTAGACATATATGCTGCACATAAAAAAATATTTCCATGGGTAGAAATGTCACTGCCTTAAATCCTCTTTTTAAATTCATCTGACGACTTATTATAAAACAGACTTTAAAAGTGAGGTTAATAAATGCATCATACTTGAACAAGAAAATCGTGCATCATAATTCGTCCGGGTTGCGACCCACTTCGATGATCTTATACATTTTAATCCAAATATTCCCCGCGTGTTCGTATATCATGAACTATTTTCGCGTTTCTGAATGACGGCGCGCGGCGCCATCTGTCCGAGAACAGAAACGGATGCCGTTTCATGTAAGAGACGTCATCGAGTTATAAATCAGCCAACGCGTGGGTTCAGTATTCTCTTGCGGAATGCCGGTACGTGATCCGAATTGAGATATACACGCTACGCGACTCCTCCCTACGGAATATGCATTTTCGTAACTCGCTCTTTTTTACTCCTGGTCCCTTCTCTCTCCAACCCTTTGCCGCCCTCTTTTTCGCGCGCTCTTCTCTTTCCGCCTCACTTTCCTTCTTCCTTGACGCGAGAGAATATAATAACGTTTACGTTGGCCCGTCCATCGGGGCAAAGATAGAGCTTTGTTTTTCAAATATTAAGCCGAGCCCGTTGTTGCGATAAAAAAGATTTCGTACGACCGGTAAACGTGTTTGCTTTACGAAAATTCGCACATATAAATGTTTTGCGAGCGTTTAAGGCCGAGCCGGCAGAATTGTTTGCCGATTTCGCATTCGCCGCCACGCGCGCTTTCATTTTTAATCGACACCCACCGACAACAATTTGCGGAGCAGTCGGAAATAATAACCTAATTCGACCGCGCGGGAAATTGTAGGTCACTGAGGGTGAAGTGCGGGCCAGTGTAGCACTTGGCAATAGTTCGGGGAGATGAGTTAATTTTGGGCAACCTAACCTGGAAGTTCGGTCAAATTGACTGAAATTCGGACAAGTTCACCTGGCTTTTTCCAGTGCCCAAGGAACATTGCATTCCTCCGAGTTAACTCAACAACTTTGGAAACTTGAAGTAATGCAATGTTGACTGGGTATGGCATCCAACAAAAACATCTGGGTTACTTTGATGTTTCGTAAAATTCAATATTTTGTAGTTTCAGTTAGTATCCCTAAGAGCAAAAGGGTGGTTACGTTTACTCGATCATAAAATACCTAACTTAAAAATCAAGTCGACAGAAATAAAGGATCTCTAATTCGCGACTTTAACTTAAGTGATTAAACTTAATCAAAACATAAGTCGGGTGTAAACATTCCAGTTCTAAACTTTTAGCGATAAATTAGTGTACAAAAACCATATCCGTTTATTTCACAACATTCTCCCATACAGTGGCAGGGTTGGATAAAATACAAACAAAATTAAATTAGCTAAACATTATCGTTACAAGGCTGAAAAGTAATTAAGTTACAGTGAAAGAAACCAGTAACTCCAGTAACAAAATTATTTTATTTTATAATTGGGCAGGATCATTAAACAAACAATGTTGAAGTTTTAAACAAAAATTTCCATTTCCATAAAAATTATATATAACAGATTAAGAATTGTTGAACTTCAGAAGTAATGCCGCCCCAAAATTAATTTTTTTTTGTTACAGTTACTAACCAACCATTCAAAATAGATTGATCTGATTACAAGCATCAATTTTACTACAGCCTTAGGTTAAATCCACCCTTTTTAAATCAGCCGACTTTACGAACGTATCAGTCCGATTTCCCACTTTTTTCGTGTTTGCTCGAATCTCTTATTAATCCATTATCGCCGCAACGTAGTTTCGACGTGGAGACTGGGTTACACCTCGAGAAACAGTGGCAAAATAATGGGGAAACAAACCCTCGTCGTTTCTTCATCTGCGGAACATCGAAATAATTAATCGTAAACAATCCCGCGCGGCTGACAGGTTCGACAAACAAGCTTCAATCGATAATACCAATAACTTTGTTTCCGCCGTAAGTACCATCGAGACTTTTTCACAGCATGAAAAAAAAACAAAAAAATCTCTAGCTGTTGGCATCGGTTAGTCAGTCGATGATGCGCGCGCGTGTTTACGATCGGATCGGCAAAAAAATACGCGGAATCGTATCGCGGGACTATTTGTCCTCAAGAAATGAAATCGTGGCAAATGTTAATAATTCGTTGCGGCGGCTGATTAAACATTCGGCGGCAAGTAACGCGCGACGTTTGCGCGAAAATACGCGACGAGAAACGCGATATCCGAACGGCCGCGGCGGGCTTTCGAGAATTTGCGTGCGCGCACGAAAATGAGCTCCATAAACAACGACCGTTGATTCTTCGTTTCATTATTCATTTCGCTTTTAATAAAGCAGACGCGCTCGTTGCAAGATGCAATTTCGAGTTTGAACAATGAAAAACTCGAGTCCGCATTGCCCCGTTGCCTTCAGCAGTTGAGTGTTTTGTCCACACGAATATCGCGTCAAAGCCCCGTTTACAACGGCCGGGATAAACCGGTTACTCGTCACTTCGCGTAATGTCGAGTGTTCAGTTTTATTTGATTTTCAACGATGTTTGGTGTTTTTTGTTGGAGTAATGTATTTGGTTAGATTAACTCGAAAGTTTCGTTACTATTCAGTCAAGCCGAGGGAAAAAATTGTCATATGTCTGTTCAGTAATTGATTAGTCTGAAAATGAGGATGACATTTTTTATTGTAAACTGATCGTGATTGGATCAAATAGCGTTATGATACAATTCCGATTCCAATCCCAGAACACACAGGGAAATATCTGGTTTAAATCAACCAAATAATTGTGTTATTATTTGGCCAGCAAAAGAATTTGGTTGATTCTACCAAACGTTTTTTTGAACGTTTCGTTAGATAAGTTCTGAAAGTTTCGAGGGATTTATCGTTTGTCTTTCTCCGTGCAATGAATTAGGAGGAGATACACATTTTAGTTTTAAGGTTAGGTGTCGGTATTGCAGTTCTTCGGCGTATCACGACTGACAATGCACATGCACGGCATTTAGAATCATCAAAATGATTTGGTAAAAACAACCAAATAAATTTGAACAAATGTATTTATTTGATTTAACTCGGATAATTCGCTGTGTGAAAACGGTTTCTGGGACGGATTTCGGGACGGTCAACTATTGATCAAGATTTGACAAACTTTTTTTACTCGGAAATGATTATATGAATTTGGATGGTTACATTTATTGTTGATTATTTTATTTAGAAACAACTGTCGGTGAGATTCAACGGAATATCTTGTACAAATTAAAAATGTATAACTAATAAAAGATATAAATACAAAACAATTCCATAACTTTTTCATTCGTCGGAACGAGATACTGTATGTATATGCATAATGCATTAAACGAATATTTATGTAACAATTAATACTCGAGCACGATATAGACGCTTTCTTTACACAGCGAGGTGACATTTTGTAACCCGGAAAAAGGTTGTATAAAAGGCAGTCTGCAATTAATGTTTAATTAATAATGCTCTATAGTAAATTAACGTCTTAGTCTCTTATCTCCAATGACAACGTTAGTTTCAATTTCTATATAGACTTCGATAATGATTGCTCGTTTTCAGGCTAATTCACTTTGACGCCCTCTTTACGCAGATGTAGAAAGTGATACGGATAAATAACTGGCCATTTAGATATCTGATCACCGATAATCATCGAGTCATTATGGGTGGGATGAATAGTGATTTATTTCTTCGCACTTGCCGCACGTTGTACATTTTAAAATGCGAACACGGGCAGGGCATGAAACAGGGATATATTAGATTATTCACATACCAAAGAATGCACAAGGGAAGAATAACATTTCAGAGACAAAACTGTTGCAAATTTGATGGAGTCGTCGGGTTTTCAATTCAAAAGTTTCATTCTTGAAACGAACGTCTTTATTACATGCTTATCAATTAAGGGAGACTCCGGTGAAATTTCAGCCTTGCGATGAAATCATCGTAGAAAGCGGAAAATTTACGGGTAAGGTGGGTGGAGTAAAAGCAACATTCAGGCAAAAATGCGAGGTCCCCTTCCGACCCCCTAAGAAGTAATAAAAAGAAAGAGAATTCCTTGAAATTTGTGTATAGAAATATTGTAAAAAAAATTAATGGAAATTTTGTAAGCGATTCAGAGTTATGCGAAAAAGTTATGACGTTTCATAGATTTGTTGGTTTAATGTGATTTCTTATAGGGCCGTACTTAAATGATGTCGCGCCCCTAGGGGGGGAGGGGGTCTTCGATGTGTGACGATTTGTGACATAAGGGTGGGGAGGGGGGTCAGAAAAATTGTGACATCACATTATTTAATTCCTGTAACAACCACTTAGCCGTTTCGTGAATTAATTTAGTAACATTTTTTCAATATGTGAATCAAACATTGTTTGTTTTGTGTTCAGTTAATTAACCTTCTGTGACTGGCGTCATGCACTGAGTGCATGAGAGATGATAAATCTTGAAAAAACGATGTTTATACATAAAATATCTTATTATAATCCATTTGTATTTTTCAGTTAAGGGGACCGTGTGGTAAAATGGCTAAAATCTGAACTATTTGACCGATTTTTTGATGAAATTTGTTTTGCAAAAAGCTATCAATTGGACAGAAAAAAAAGTTAACTCGTTTGTTGTAAAAAAGTGAAAACAAATCATATATTTGTTAATAAATAATAAAATATAGGGCATTTTTAAAAAGTTAAAGGTGCGCCAATTTTCATTCCATTTCGATTTAGTTTGCGCCAAAATGCTCGGAATTCAGTTTTGAACAAATCTGTTAGACAGAAATTAATAGAATTTATAGTTTTCTGGCAATCCACGACTTTATGATAGAATATCATAAAACGGGCCAAAATAGTGCTTTTTTCCAGTTCTTTTTAGATTAATATGAATAACTTTTTTTTACATTGAACTATTAAAATTCTGTCTGACCAATCTATTCCACAGACCAAACGTAGTCATTATTAGATTCTAAACATTTTAACAAAAACTACATCAAAATCAGATCAAAATACTTAACTTTTGATCTGATGTGTAGCTTAACTTTTTAAAGTTAAGAATTTCTGCAAAAAAGTTTTGCAGTTCGAGTTCAAAGTAAGAAGTTCCCTGACAATCACTAAAAAAATCTTTCGAAAATATGAAAAATAACAGTTTTTACGTGCTTTCTTTTTTAAATCCATATTATAAAGCACATATCAAAGTTAGAATATGCAATGAAAACAAATTCATCGAAAAATTTTGTTTGGCCAAAAAGCATACGGTCCCCTTAACTCATTAGGTTTAATATAGTGGTAAAACAATCACATTTTTGTGCGTAGCAACAATGCTACGAGCTTTTTAAGCTAAGTTTGCACGGACTTGACGTAGCGCGCCATTACTCAGAAAAGTTTCTTATTCGAATTTCGTATGCAAAAAATATGCTTTCGCCATAACTAAGTGTCCCAACTGTTTGAAACTTCATCATAAGACATGGAATTTAGGGTGATACTAACGTAGTCCTTATATAATTATTATCTTAAATAAATGAAAGTAAATTATTATAAAAATGTCTTTTAAATCATTTAAATAAGTACTCTTATACAAATTATAAATTGTATTATAATTTTTGGTTTAATAACAGTTGAAAACGCATCTCCAGAAAAAACATTTTGGATCTCTTTATGATCCCTTTCTGATCAGTAGAACGTGATCCCTTTGTGATACAGTTTTTGAGACTTTTGTGATCATGATTTGATCATTTTGTGATAACTTTGTAATCACTGAATAATCAGGTAAATTTGTCGAATATTCAGCGGGTTATTAAATGATCATTAAATGATCACAAAATGATCCCAACGAGATCACAAAAATCTCAAAAACCTTATCACAAAGGGATCAGGCTCTACTCATCAGAAAGTGATCATAAAGTGATCCAGAATTTTTTTTCTCAGGATCGGTGCACTCAGTGCACGACGCGAGGGTTCGTGTTAAATTTTCGGCGCGAGTCACGGAAAGTTAAAGTCACGGATGTTATACCGTTGCCACACTATTGCCAGACTAAGAGTCAGGCAACAAGATGGCAAGATGATAGCAACAATATGACATCAGCAAGGCTCGAGATCATGATCCAACATGTTGCTAGATTTCTTTTTCCAGTACGGATATTTGTGTGCATGTGACTCCATATGTGTTTGTCTGCATATGTTTCTGGGTACGTATATGTGAGTCAGACAAAGAGGGGAGGCGCGCGTACCATTAAAATTCATCACTCGAATTAGGGAGGAAAATACAGTTTTCGTACACTGTAAATCCAAATATGCACAATTTGCTTGTTCTCTTTGTTTATAACAATTAACAACGAAAATTACATCTGTTACAATAAGATAAACATAACAGATTTTTGTTCAATAATGTAACGTCCATTTGTCCGTTACATGCCCATTTGATTTAACATTGATTTGTAATGTTTTTCAACCAAAAGTCGGAGTGTCATGTTTTTCGAGTAGGGTGATGCATTAAACTACTTTAAAATTAAATATAGTTTGCATTCATGTGTTTTCCGCCTATCACCAGAGAATAGAGCGAAAATAGGTCAACCCATTCCAGGAATAATTTTAACTTTAAAAAAAATGTTCGTAACCAAGATTTTCAAATATACTATGTGAAACCACATAACAAAAAGTATCATTTCACCATGCTTTGAACATAATAGAATAGAAAATTAAGTTTTATCGGAGAATCACTTTCAATATTACTATTATAATTCTATTAATCTTACAAAGACAGAACCAATCTTACCAATCTTACATCGCAAATTATAATATTTCAAATGTATCGAAATTTTAAGTAAATCTTATCATAATAACAGCACGGGCATTACGTGTGAAAAATTTAATGTTCAATTACATTCTTTTTTTATTGTGTAGTAACACTTTCCATTATATGACTAATTTAGTCGTTTTGCCAACACTTCTGTTTATTAGTGCGACATTTTTATTACGATATGAAGACTACTATTCGGCAAAGTAAATTGTTCCAATGAGAACAGAAGTTGTCTTTATTTGAAAATCACTTATTTAATTTAGAAAATTGTCTTCGATTGTAGACAACGCAGTCTTTTCCAGTAAATGAAAAACGATTAAATACGATAAGTGTTTTTCAATCGCATTTGTATTTCAATTAGGGAAAATCCTTCGATTGTATAAATATTAACATTGTTTTACTAAATTATCATGATGAATTGCAAAAAAATCACCCCGACAAAGATTTGAACTCGGAAAGTTCGAGTCAACAGCTTTGCACCTTACCGAGTGAGCTGATTTGTAATCCCTACACTAAGAAAACTTGATGGTGATTTTCACTATTTAAATGGCGACCAGCGCAATTTAAATGAAAATACGAGACGAGAAACACAATATCCCAACGGTCGCGGTGGGCTTTCGAGAATTTGCGCGCGCGCAAGAAAATTGCTGCCTTATTTTAGTGCATAAATCTAGAAAATTTCTTACATTTACCACGGTATAATCAACAAATGAATTTACCTGGAGTTTACAACCTCACCAATGATTCGATCAATTGCATCCTACCGACTGCGTCCTCCCTCAAAATTTGCTCTCCCACTTAACCCGGCGTAACCCGCGAAATCTCACCGAAATATCCACCCAGAAACTCGGGGAAACTCTTTCCTGATCCCCGAACTAATTCCGCGTAACCCGTCTACGAAATTTGATTGCGATTTATATTTGTTCGCGCGGAGATGATTGGATCGCTGGATAAATAGCGCCGGCCGTACCAGATTAAGCCACTTGATTCCGTCTCGTCAAGATCGTAATATTCGTAGGAACTAAGACTCGGTCCTGGCGACATCGTTCTGCACTTAAGGGATTCGAGCGGCCCGCGAAATAAAACTATCCAACGTAACGTAGAGCCCTGGCAACCTGGACGTATTTATTTCCGGTTGCAAGTCGGCTGCCATGCTTCGCTCGTCGCGCTTTTTATATATCCCAGGCGAACAAGTAAAGCGAATGCTTCTGATGCCGATATTCGTATGACATTTCCCGGCAGCCACCTCAGGGACATTTCCCGTTTTCCGTTACGATTGAGCCCGGCAAATTATTAGACGTGACTCCGCCACGCGACGCCCCAAGTGCAATCGCGGCCCCGTCGGATTGAAAATTTCGCGATTCCGCGCGCGAAACGAGAGCGCAGATCGAACGGTTCCGCGAGCGTGGTTTGTAATACGCGGACGAGGTCGGCGAAGAACAAGACGTCTATTAAGGGAAGCGCGGCGAAGAAAAATAGAGCGACGCGTGATCGAATTGCGACAATATTGCTCCAGCGTTCTTTTGTCGACGCAAATTAAGTGTCCCGCTGCTTGCTGAAATATTATTACAATTACCGCACATTACGACGAGATTGTTATTTTAAATGCAGCCGAACAGCACGTCGAATCGCTCGACACGCTGCCGCGAAATGAAATTGTTTCCAGAGTTCCGCGATTCTCAAAACATTGGATTTTTCTTGACAATTACGCGGAAAGTTGCGAGCCGAAGCGCGTATCGTTTTTGCATGGAAAATGTATTTTGACCGCGAAATTAGAAAATTATTTTTAAATTTGACCCTTCGAGTGCGCGAATCGCAAAAAATGGCGCTCGAACACAAGCAACGGGGTTGTTCCGCTTTTGCGATTTCAAAATGTACTGACTTCACCAAATTTGACAATGGCATATCCTAGTAGAAATGTGTCCGGGAGACCCGTATTAGTGTACGGGGCCCGGAAGGGCAGCCCTTTTTTGGCAGTCTGGCCAGGTCCCTGTTGGGGCCTCAGGGAGTCGAAATCGAAACCGGGCCAAAGCGCGGAAACCCAACCAGGCCCCGTCTGGGCTTCCGTGACAGAGACCTTGATGAGCCGGATGTTGTCATAAACATCCAATATGGCTGATTGTGCACTAGAATGCCATTGGGTTACGCCAAACATAAGTATAGGTACCCCAAACGTACATATGTTTGTCCCCGGCAAATGTATGTTCGCTGGGGACATCAACCTTACATGGTGTAATAATACAGGTAAGGTTGCTAGAATCGAGTCATTTTTTTCAGTGCAAGGTGGAAGCCTGGGCGGGATCCGGAATGGATTACTGGTCGGGACCCGGTCGGGTTGCCACTCGAGAGCCCGATTACAAAAAACGGGGTTTGGGATGGCTGCCTGTGCGGGGCTCGACCAGATTCCGACTCTAGGTCCCGACTGGGTTTCCCGGCCAGGTCCCGCATTCGGGCCCCGGCTAAAACATGCATTACATGATCGATCCGACGTCCGCGACGGGGCCCTAAATGTCCTGGCCGGGGCCCGGTCGTAGCCCGGAATTTCTTCTAGGGTATCGTTTTTCAGATAATTGGTAATACCACACGGAGAAAAAAATATTATATTATATATATTAATTTTTCAAATAAAATATAGAAAGAGAGGACTATATGTAAGTTAAAAGAAAGTTTCAAATAGGGTATATGAAAATGTTTGATAAAAATGGGAACAACTCTAACATATATATGAAAAGATTGCATAAATCTGTTACTTGTTTACATGTTTTATTTACAATTTACATTCAGTCACATTATCGTATACCTTTTTTTCTCTGTGCAATTACCTGGAATTTGATAGAGGCGTTACAAATATATAAAAACTATTGACATGCTACTTTATGTTATAAATTCATTTGATACGTTACTTCAATAAAAAGTCAGTATTAAATCGACAGCAATTCATTTAATTTGACATATTAAACAGAGTAAAATTACACAATAGGGTGTGTAATTCTGCAGTCAGTGTTGCGACCCGCGACCATTTGAATTGTCGCGCGACTGTATTTATTTTGACTACCGGCGTATCCGCCGCATCTAACCTTATCGCCGAAATTCGAACGCATTTTGAGTAGTACTACTCCGAACGGCGTCACGATAACCCCGATAGAACAAGATGTATATTATACATATATTAGATGGACATTCATACATAAAATAGATATATACATATAA
>JABFPB010002106.1:0-21556 GCA_022817645.1 Ceratoteleas bidentatus
TACTGAAAACATGTTAGCGACATGTAGGTTAAAAGTTCCAGAGAATTGCCCATATCTCTTAGTTTTTATTGATAACAATTTATTTTTTATGGATGCGGTCATAATTTGAGATTTAATTTTACACCTATTGATTAGAAGTATTAATTAATTAACAGTTCAGAAATATGTCTACTGTAAAAGTGTAAGAGAGAAGGTCTTCACACTAAATTCCACTCATTTAATTTAAAACTCTTTATTCAGAATTAACGTTGCGAAATTCCTTTTAATTCTAAAATACTCTTATATCCGAAATAAAAGTACCGTCTAATTGGCAGAAGTGTGTACATTTACGTGATATGTATCGACTCGCAAGCATTTTAACATATTCCACTGAATGTGTAACTTGCATACAAAATGTGTACAATTACACCATGTTTATCGCGAAATATCTATTACACCCACAGTGGTGTAATATACACCCAATAACTGGTATAAAACTTATGTACTTTTACACCCACCCACATTCCCTTATCGGAAATAATTCACTTAGTACTCCCCATCTCATTTACACTCTACAACATGAGTAAAACCCAGATCCAAAATATCTTGTATCCCTCTGCATTTAGCAAAACTATTGGCTCTCCTTTATTCCTTCGCATTTCCCTGAATGTGCACCGTCATTCTGCAGCGGCGAAAAACCTATTACCCGACTTCACCGCTTGGATATTAAGCACTGTAACCCCAAGAAATAATCGTCAGCGGTAACAAGATTATTCGCTTACCTGAGCACGGAGAATACGCGGGCCATTTTTCCAATTGCCCTGATCTTGTTCCGAATAACTTCCTTGCGGAGATTGGCTGCTGCACCTGCGGAGCGAGACATTCCATGTAGATATAACTTATAGCGTCGAAAAAAATGGTTCGATCAATGATCGCCGACCGGCTCGTAAATTTCGCAAACTTTCGATTTTTCTCTAACCGAAAACCGTGGCCAAAAATAACGCGAAAACGCCAAAAGGCGGCGTTCGTCGAATAAAGCACGTCGGCGACCCTTGACCGCTTATCATTGCTCGATTATCTCAGCCGCAATTAAAATTAACGTATTCCTACGGTCAGTTGCCGTTCGTAACAATCTACCTGCTACAATTAGATTTTGCAAATGTCAACGCACTCGTTTTTAATCCACTCCAAACAACGCTACACAGCCACGACGTACTTGTTTCAGCATTGCAAATTGCATGGCGGGAAATCACGAATCACCGATGTGAGATTCGATTCAAAGGGCCCGCGAAATAATAAAAATGCTTGCAAATTCGAAAACGCGGAAATTATGCATTCGCTGATACGTATTTATGAAGTACAATTTCGTCGGTTCAGTCGACGGGAGAGTTCGAAAAGCAGCCTGAGCGAACGGCGACCTTATCTTACGGCGAATCAATGCAGCTCTATCAAGCGATTAGAATTGAGTGGCCCGTTACGTCCGGCGCCGAAGAAATGTGGATGCAAAATTGTGCGCGCGCGAAATAATTAAGGGGCGACAGTCGGACGGGTTTAATGTTGCATCGGCGTAAATATAGGTCGCCGTGAGAGCATTATTTAACCAGTCTGCTTTCGAATGTACACCGTTTTTGATGGCGTTAACGAAAAAAGTGTGTAACAGTTGTGTATTTGCAATGCTGCAACGAGTGCAATACGCGCGTGAGCGTGCTTAAAGCTGCGCATAACGTGCGTATAAAAATGCAGTAAAGAATAATCATGCACATGCAGATATCACGCGTATATATGTCGCTTGAAATTTACCCCGTTTGGAGCTTTTCATCAAAACTCCGAGTAATGGTACAATAAACAAGAGTAACATTGTGAATGTTTATTGCACGTAAAAAACGAACGGCGATTTCTGCAAAACGAACCGCCTTTTATAACAAGAGTGGTATGGGAGCTTTACTACTCGTATTTCCAATCTATTTCCGGAATGCCAGCACATTAATTTTAATAGTGTTAAGCGCCGTTGTAATCCCGGTGATTCGACGTGCTTTTGTGGACGAGGGAGGATGTTATTTTTACATTTAATGCGGCACTTCGCGAAGTTACATTTTTTTAACAGTTTAGGATTATGGTGGTTATTTCGCGAAAGTGAAGTTGGTAGCAAAATTGGATTGAGAAAAGTATCAAAAAAATCTTTTTGTACCAGTTAGGAAAAATTGTGAGAAGATTTGTATCTAACCCGTTTAGAACTAAAATATATTAATTTTGGTATCAGACAGAAAGTACTGTTTATTTTGTGGAAGCAGTTTTCGTTTTACGATATGTCTTTGACTAAATAACTTGTTTTAGTATGGTATACTGACAATCGTGTCGTTTAAACGACGAACTGAGATTAAAAATTGGTAAAACCGAAACCACAAAAGAGTTGAGAAACTCTTCTCGAGTTGTCAGAAACTGCGCCACAAATGTCCTGTGGAACCCAGCCAAGTGCCATGGTATTCGTGGTTGGATCGTACAATAACGAACATCGTGGCATTACCTTTATCTCGTTGATCGTAATATCGATTGCAAACTGTCATTAAAAATTGAGACCAAACTAATAAAATAATAATCAATATACTGTGTATTATTGACACAAGAGACTATTCTGGTTTTCTGAATAATTGAGTCAAATAAACATTTATTAAAATTTCACGTATTTTTCGTTGAAATATCCGGCATGTTTGAAATCGCTGGCGTTTCCTTTTTCACGTGCCAATAAACTTCGAATTCAGGGCATATTTAAGCTAAAAAGTCTAATCAGGCGCCTACATACTGCTACGCGCGCCAAAACCATTATCGACAGTATTCAAAGCCGAATTTTTTTTCATTGCAGATTCACGATCGTCAAATGCGCTTTATTTTTTTCTTTTTTTTCGCAACTGTTATTATTCACGGTTCTCAAGTCCCGCGACACAATATCAACCGTTTATTTTTTATTGTGCAAACTCCTCCCACTGTTATTTTGATGGTGCCAACTGACAATACGAGACCTTCATTATTAAACGGTCAATTTGTCACTGTTACTTGGCCCATAAACACATTACCTTTAACAACGCACTGAAAGCGGATCGACCGAATATTGATCGAGAACGTAATTCTTCGATTAGCGCGACGTTTAATTTTTGAATATTGCTCGACTGCGGAGATTGTAAACGAGAATTATTTTGAATTTGAATTTACTTGGCAGAACAGCGAATTTGTTCGGATTAAACGAAATTGGATTTCCCCATGCAACTAAATTTTGAAAATGTTCGGTTTTAGATTATCGTTAGCCTAACTAACAGCTAGTAACTAATCTAACAGATCGATCGGTTGAGCAATTGCTCATCGTTTCAGTGGTAAAATAAAAAATGTTCCGCCACTGAAATTGGAATGGCTTATTTCCGCGCGCGATGGAATTCTGTTTTCGACTGCTTTGCAATTCTCGGGTTTGCAGATTTCACTTGCAATTCTCATTCGCATTTTTAAGGCTCGACGTTGGCGTTTGATTTCAAACATTTCCAGCTATAGGTAAGTAGGATTGATAGTCTGTAGCTCAACGAAATTGAGGCCATTTCGGAGAACGAGAGAATTTTAATTCAACATAGCTGCCATTTTTTGCACTCAAACGTAAGTCAAAATGGCACGGATCAAAACGTTTACGGTGGATTGATCTCTTTCTCCGGGAATGACTCAATGTTCGTTCGGCCTGACATTGTACAAGAGTTTACGTCTACATTCACGTTCTTGCAGCCATCGATTTGGAAATGAGGGTTTTTCGGTTCTCTATTTTTTCGAAGCAAACGAAGGAATTTTTTAGAAGTCACACTTTTTGCTCGATTGGAGAAAATAATTTGAAAGATTTATATTTGGTAGTTCAAAGTTTCCTTCGTCTGTTTCTGTCGGAAAAATCGACCACTCGTTTAATATGCAGAAAGAAAATAGTAATTCAGAAACAATAGCAATTTAACGTGAAAGATCGGTGGAAAATTGATATTATACTTGTATATTTTCAATTTTTGTAGTTTATTTTTCATTGGTTTTATTTAAAGTGTTTGTATAAGAATAATTATCCGAAAGAACAATTTATTTTTTTTGGCTAAATTACAAAAGCAGTTTAACAAAATTAACTTCACTTAGTAAATTAAAAAGATTGTATAACAATATTTGTAATTAAAGTAATTTAATTTGTTTACTGTTTGCGAATATAAAATACGTATACGGAATGTATTTAATTTTAGTAAGTTAGTTTTAATAATTAAAAACAAGTATGTTACCAATTGGAAATCACTCTATAAACATTTAATAACTTATTATTATTTAAATGTGTAACAATTAATTAAACATATAATTAAAGAATACACGTTGCAAAAAAAACGAGTCGTGTTTTTTTCCGTATTGTAGCTCAGTGACCTTATCTGCGATTCCGGCAAAGAAACAAAAAAGATCAACAAATCTTCACACTTAATCATACAACTAGATACTAAACACCTGTACATGGAAGACACGGACAATGTGAAAAATCTAGATTTAGATAGATGATAATAGTATGGTAACAAATGGCTTGTTTTTAAAATAATATTTTTCAGTAAACCGTTATGTTAGAAATATATTCAATTAGATATTGTTACATTATTAGCGTGTAGCTGATCATTACGAACTACTTCTCTAGCATTTAGATTTTAAATTAAATTTGATCTTATAAATAAACTTCTTCAAGTGGAAATATGGTCATTCTCAAACTTTACTTTATAATATCTCATGTGAAATATATTCCTCACTGACCACTTTGACCAATATAAATAAAACTTAGAATAGATAGAATTGTTAAAGTTTCACCGGAATATTATAGAAAACTATAAAAAGTATTGCTAACATAATAAAATTGTATCTTTAAAATACGAAATGGAGACAGTAACGAACTCCCAGTTAACTGCATTTTAATTAGTGATTAAATCTCTAATGCATGTTTTATTAATTCGGAACAAGTGAATCTTTGGCCATAGATAACCAAAGTGAAGGTAGTTTCGAACACATTAATCATTGAACGCTGTACAGCAACAAAATTATTTGAACAAAATGTTATAATTTGGATGGGAAGTTCAGTGATTAATTAAATGCTGTATTTACAGTACCTTAATAACTTTATCTTACACGGCGAATGAAACTGATTAAATTTAAAATAATGTTCACCTATAGAATCATCATTTTTGCCCCAAAAATAGTTTATAATACAAAGTCAAGTAAAATAAATAAAATAAGTCAGCGAAATTCCCCATTACTGGAAAAGACTATTCCTTTAGCTTTAGTCTTAGTTTTCAGAGATTTTACAAAATAAAATCTTGAAATTATTAAATATCTTCCTACCGGGAATCTAATAAACAAATGTGAACTATATAATTAAAAAATAAACAAAAAAATAAACAAAAAAGCAGTTAATTGTACAGTTTTTAATTTAATACTAACAAAATTATTCCCTCTATTTATCAATTTACACTTTTTTACATAAGACTGAGTTTCACTGTTCTCAAATTGTAAACCGTTATGTTGTCTGCTATATTTTTACTCTTCCAAGACATTTCTTCTAACTGGTCTGCCGCTCCATCTAAGGACCCTATACCAAAGTTGCCATATTTCAAAGTCACCCGTCCTTCCCCGTGACCCTACAGCTCTACAACCTTGGGAATTGCCGCGCAATTCCCAAAACAACTACCAATTTGCCAAAAATGTTGCAACAAGTATCGCGACCCCGATCACGTATCAACACGTCACCAACCCCACGCTTGATGGTCCCAAGGTGATTCGGTCTGATGAGATGCGTTCCTAAACTACACACGCAACAAGAACAGATCACTACGTAACACTCATGTACAGAGTACAAGTTGGAGTCAGCTTGGCTAAAACATTTATCTGCAGCTCTATTTCACATCGTCATGCCATGTCGCCCGGTCGTCCAACAGTTTTCGATAATTGGTACCATTTGTCAACCGATATCACTCGGACCTACACGTACACATCTACATGTCTACATGTAGGTGGTTTACACTTAGCTGTGTTTATAGTCATAGGCAGAGGTACTGGCCTATACATGACCAGCAAACGAAAACCATTAGAGGCCATTAAGTCTACCGAAAAATGAATGAGGTTTTTGAACATTTTACAATTGGAGGTTAGTACATTTTATCGGTCGGTACCAATTAACCTCAAATTTGTCTTAGGTATTTTTTCAAATCTATCGTTTATAACCAATTGATACTTTATCGCATCAGTTTTCAGACTTTCAATTGGTTTTGACCAATTCATCTTCGGACTCAACGTTAAAAAGTGAGGTTAATCTGGAGCAGCCATTAGACATTTCATTCCAACGATCATAAACATAAACCAATAGAATTTTTTTAATGGTTTCAATCGCGTCTTTGAAATGGTTTCTAATGGTTTTCGTTTGCTGGGTACAATACGCACTATACTCGTGTACATTTGTGTATGCGTGTACTAATTTGGCACAGGCTGCAGCAATGTCCGCCCTATGGCAACATCTAACGTCAAATAACACACAGGTCATTTTTGCCCTTCGACTTGGAATCGCCTAACGATAAGGTCACTAAGGTTCGGGTCATGGGTTCGCAGTTTACACGTCTAGGTCTGGTCGACTTACTCGCATTTGCAGTAGAAATTGCACTCACCGTACGCGACGATAGGTGGGGTCGATTTCGGACCGGTTGGACAGTTCGATTACCATCGGACCATGGCGGATGGTCGGTACCCGATGGCGCACACGCAGGACGTGAGTTAAGGGACAGAAGTATCAACAATATCAGAGCAGCGTCAACACAGCCGTGATTTTGTTCAACGACAGTTTGTATTTTTTTCAATTGCATTTTTACGGATGATTGTTGATAGTGGTAGTTGGTGATGGTGGTTCATGGTTGTGGTAAGAGTAGCAGAAGTAGTAGTTGCGGAGTAGAAATGTAGTTGAAAGAAAACAATACATAAAACAGACAATAAAAAACTTGTTTCAGCATAAGTCACATTCTCAAGCAATGTGCGATTATGACAGAAATAGACATTTGGTTTTTTGCTCGTTGCGTCATCGAAATTGATTGGAGTTAAGGAGGCATACGGCGTGGTTCGCGGGAGAAACTGTGGTAGATATGGCGGCAGAATTGAGATATGGCCGATGTTTCGACCAGGTGCGCTCGCGGCATAGTCGCGGCCATTTTTCAGAAACTCGCTGATAAACTGTGGGGTGATCGATAAATGGCTCATATGTGCTCGATTTGTATGATTTATATGCGAATTAGGTTTTGTTCATGAACTAAGCTCTCTATTTGAACTAAGTATTTTATTTCATTTTTAAGGATGTTGTAGCAAAAAGAAAACAATAAATTTCTTATAAGTGTCACTTATAGAATTATAATAAGTGACATTTATAAGAAACTAACGGTTTAATTTTCCTATGTCATTTTTGAAATTTTATTATACTTTTTCTCCTTGTAGTAAATGCAGAAATTAACATAGTATTATAGTAAAGTTAAAATACATAAAGATCTCTTTAATCTCCTTTTATATTTTTTGTACTTATAATTTGCATTAAATACACTCCTACGTGATTACATTTAAGCAGAAAAACTGCAAAATAAACCGTGTACCCGTAACGAAATGGTAATGCAAAACCATTTTCGCCAATTATGTTTTTATGAACGATTATATACGATTCCATGAAACAAATGTTAATAATCATATATGTTTGGATAATAATTTTGAAATTCTACTTTCTCATGACAGTTATTTCAAAATAGATATTTAAAAAATAAGCACTATCGTTATTATCTGCTAATTATATGAGCCTTAATTATAAACTTAAGCTATCGACACCCTTTCAGTTATCTTTTTACAGGTTCATTCAACCCTCTCAATTCCCCCGCGAACCACAATAAATCGTCGTTTATTTTCGCATCTAATGACCTCCGCGAAAATCCGATTATAAGAAAAAATTGTACAAGTCACATTAACGTCGATGCCGCTTGAATTTTGCCCGACTGCGCACTTGCCGGTTATCATCGCAAGCTGCAGGCGCAAAAATATCGCGATTCAATAAAAGACAAAAAATGGCTCTCTCGCTCGCAATTGAATTTGAGAACGAGAAAACGTGATAACCGAATTTACAATGACGCAACGAGATCGTTTCGCAAAGAGGGTGATTTGTGAGTACAATAAATCGGTGCAATAATCTGCGATAAGTCGAAATTGAGAGTGATCTCGCAGCACCACGAGATCGTAATACTGAAAGCACAAGAATCAAAATTTATTAATGAGTTAGGTGGCGCTTGGGCTGCGAGCGCGCAAAAAGTGCCGCGGCTTAACCGCCAAATTATTGTGTACCCATAATTGAGGATATCCTGCGACAATTTACGTGCCGCGCGCGGCTTATCGTCGCAGCCCACGCGACTATTTATCAGGCTTGCACAAGTGCGTCCTGCTTCGCAGCCGGACGACATCTGGCGGCCATTATTCCACCGTTCCACCGTTCCGCCTTATTATCGGGTTATCCATTATGAAAATTTTTATTTCCCGGTCTCAGAACGCAAACAAAAGGGCTTTCGCCGCCGAAAGTTGAACGAATCGCTGGTTTTGCGACTGCCTTTGGCGAAAATGTTGTTACATTATTGATTGGGCTTGTTTAACGTTTGAATCAAATTACGGCTCGACGTGGAATAATAACGCAGGGTGGTCCGGCCGGGGAATCGCGTACGGAAAAAAATATATTTGCAAATACATTTTGCCCCAAAAAATATAATTTTTATATACTTTTATATAGTTTATCGCTTATATGTCTTGTAAATAAATTAAAATATATGTAAAAATATATTTGACATATACATAATGTGTATATATTTATTCATTTATATTGTACGAATGTATGGAAAATATATACAAAATATATAACTTTTGCCAAAATATTTACGTATATATTTTTACTTATATTTTGCGAATATATTTTTTTCCGAACGGGGAATACTTGTTTGACCGAAACTCGGCGTCGGTCGTTTTTAGAAAAAGTGCTCTGGCCTGACGTGCCTAGTCTACATTGAAGCTTCCTGTAAGAACTTTTTTTACGGTGAAGGGTGTGTCGATTCCGACGTCGGCGGCCACACTGACAGGATTTTTGTCGAGAAAATGGGCCGCCGCGTCAAAATCACATTGACGCCATGAAAGGAATGTTTGTACAGTTCTAATGAGTCAGACATGCGGCAACAAAAGTATGCGGAACGAAATAACAAGACGAAACTTACGCACAATCAAGTGAGTGGCAGCGTGGCCTAAGTTAGAGATTGCCGTTGTGCCGTTAAGCCTTTAGAATAGACTGATAGGGTTGAAGTCTATCCTAATTTTAAATTTGGGAGGGAAATCTCCCAAATTTACCCCAAAAATCTCTGTCTCCCAAATATCTCCGGGAAATCCACGTGGAATACACGTGTTTGTTCTATTCGGTAAGAGTTTGAGTTGAAAAATTACAGCCGGGGCACCAACGGGAATCCGTAATTTGGCGAAAGCTGTTGGGTGAAAACGGACGAGGAAGGGGTTGTCGGAAGAAAAGGGCCGGGTTGGCAAACTCAACAAACGCAGCTAAAAGATCTAAAAATCATTATCAGCACTGAATTCAAAAGAGAAGCAGATTAGGTTTGCATCGAAGTGGACTCGTCTTAGGGATTTCAAGAGGAAGTCTGAATTTGTGGGCTTCCTTGGAATTGTCTGTTCGAGCTTTGGTTGATTTGCAGGTTGATATTTTTTGCGAAAATGTGGATATGAACTTTTGTACAAATGGTGACTTTGTATATTTTTAGTTTTACATTGTGTAATACTAAAAAAAAATAATGTTTACCATTACTCTCCATTATGACATTCAGGCAATTTGTACATAGTGCTATGCAAATTTAGACTCAAAACCCATCAACCTTTGCTTAAAAAACTCAACTTAAACCCGAAGGACAATTCGCGGAATGCCCGAAAAATCAAAAACTGAATAATAAGAAAGAAAACGAAACCAAAATCGTATGCATCAATTATCTTTCCTTCGTTGTCGAGCGCGAATAATTTGACTTATCACTGCGCGATTAACAACGTGGCCGCGAAAAATACTGTCCAAAATCCTTAACGATTACTTGAAACGAACTGTGTCTCGGAGTATTTGACTCGCGGAACCGCGATTCAAATCTGACGATTGTGACAAAATTGAAACAAAAAGTTTCTCTTTTTCGAGTCGCGCGATCAGTAAAAACAAAAAGCAACATAGGTAGTGTCGCCCTTATCATTTTCGTCATGATTCATTGTCGTATCTCTTCTTTTCTTTTCTTTCTTTTTCAAAAATTTTTTGTTAGAGGATCACTCGTTGAACTCTCACACGTCATAAAGCACAAAAACCAAACATAAATTAATAAACGAGGAGTTTTAAAAGGGGAGAAGTCGAGTCACGAGCTCAGTCCAGAATCTTGGCGCCAAACGTTGTAAAGAAATTTACTTAAGCATAATAATATTGTAAGTCATTTACCCGAATCAACGGGATGTGGTAAGAAATCGTGTTCGGTAGATTTGTTGTAAAAATTTCCAGTTTTATTTAGGGAGCAAGTAAGAAGAATTTCAACAACTGTAGACTAAATTAGTTTAATCAACTATCGCGTTTAACGAGCAAGTTTAATGCTCCGGTTGATGTTGGTTAAAATTAAACCAACATCAACCGGAGATGGGTGTCATTCAGACATGAAATTCACTAAAACTGTTTGTTCGTAAAACATCAAAGGAAACTGCGTATTAAAGATGTAATTAAATTTCAATTTTGAAACGCAGATACAACGTTTGGCCCCTCGGCTTGATGTCGTTTTACATTTTCTCTGCCAAAATATCTTTATAGATGAAAATTATACTACACTTAAAAAGCACAGGTTTATCTGTTCTTATAACTTGAAAATTCATATAATTCTCATTACAGACATTGCTTGACAATTACATTCAGTTCGTTTAATTTAATAAAAACGTTTCATCACTCTCTTTTACCCAGGAAAATTTGCCCAAATTACTGAATCAACTAACTAAATAATGAATATTTCGCATTAAACTGCTGAATGTTCGTAAAATGCAATCTAAATCTGAAACATTGCTGACAGAAATGATTAACAAGTGATGAGTTCATGACACACGATTTACACCAAAATAATCAAACTGGAAAATAATACATCTTTTGACAGAGAAAGCATCGTCATGTCCAAGGAATGGGGATCTGAATTGAAATACATTTGGAAGGATCGTGTCATTATAACAACACTGTTGTTGATGTGTGTAACGGCGTGTAATCGCGACAGCGGTGTACAGCTAAGTATATATATGAATAAAATTGTACTTCCAAGTATATCACAATAATGTATTAGTACAAAGGCAATGTAAAACGTAAAACCAAGTTATTGAGAAAACTCGATTGGACATTAATATAGTCAATTCTGTGTCTAAGAGATCTGTACTGATCGTGCGTTCAGAAGATGAATGAATAAGAGAACAGGCAACTAAGCAAATTTTTCGCACATGCGCGTTTCCCAGATGCTTTTCACGAGTGTTCGTGACGTCATCGTCGTCGATCCCGAGCGGAATCGGCGACGATCTGGCCGACTCAAGATCGAGCGGATCGATTAGCGTCTAAATCCTGTCGAACGGAAAAAGCGTCTAAATCCTGTCGAACGACTCGTTTCGAAACGCGAAGTGCGCGAAATATTTGTCAAAGTCCGTGGAGTGTTCTCCTATTCGTTGCTTCTCTTTTCTGGTTTTGTATACATCTGTCTTTCGGTAAATTAATTTTGTTCTCAACTTTTGCGTCAAGTAAGTCTTCAGGCGGACTTACCATTCTTTTTTTGGACAACGACTTTGGCTGCGACTTTACGTAGTTGCGTTTGCCGAACAACGAAGTTTTGAATGGTAGTAGTAGTAGAAGTAGTAGTAGAGGTAGTAGCATAGTGTCGTGCCGATATAGGAGGAGTCCAAGGCCAGTGTGATTGATACAAATATAATAGAGAAGGAGTACGATAAGACAGTCAGTGTATTTTCAGGGTTCATTCAATTTTCGCTTTCTTTCGTTTGCTCTCGGTTTTTGACGAAAATGAAAAGTTATTTGATAACAAATCATACGAAATCATAAAACGTGATTGTCGAGGTACTCTGCGACATACGGATGGATTTGCTCCAACAATTGGCAAATTTTTGGATCACCACTTTAGATCGAGAAGAGAATGGGACCTACGGTTTTAGACTTTAACGAGCAATTTTCGAAATTATCATTGAAAGTGATGCATCCAGTTTGCATTGTCATTCAATATTTGTGGTGGGGTGTGGCAGAGAATGCTGTTATGCATTACGGTTCGAATTATAATTAATTTTCAGTTTAATTATCGCACTGTTAAGTTGATATAGCACTATTTGCAATAAGATAAATACGCTTGAATTCCGCGAATTCGCCAATTGGAGAATGATTGCTATGATAAATACACGCATTATGCAAACAAATCTTGCGGATAATTAGCAGCGACTGCAATAATCACTGTTTTCAATTCTAATGGAATCTGACCATTTAGAGGAGAATCGATTGGGCGAAATTAAAAAGGGAACCCGAACGTTACTCCCGAGAAAGACGCATGATTTCATTACATTTATAACGCTCGGGCAGGATTTTTCGAAAAAGCCGTTTCTCAGCGATTGGGCTATAAAATTTGTATTCATCAATGACACGCGGCGCAAGACGCCCGAGCGCGCTTTCCTTTTTTCGAACAATAAATTTCTTTCAGCGTAAAAGTGATGTGCGAACCCAATTCCACATAAAATCGCAACGGCGTTTCAAAAATGCACGTTAAATTGCACTTTTTGCCCCACGACATTTCGCCGACTTACGACTTTCAACTAGATTTACCTGGACGGACTCGCGATTACACGTGTTTCAGACATTAATCGAGTTCACGTACACATCGCTTTTTTTCCGCCGCGAAACGTTTTGCGCAAACAAATTGGCTAACAAGAAACTAGGTTATCGATGATATAAATTAACGCGTTCTTTCGGACCGCTTCAATGCTTTGCATAAAATATTTCGATGCATGCAACGCGAGCATTTTTATACCTTCGCCTTTATCTCTTTTCCAAAGGTTCGCTTAGCCGAAAAAAACGTACGTTACGGCGCATAAATTCTCCGCCTTGTATCAAAATCGTGAATCAAGCCACTCGAATTAATGCAACTGTGTTTTTCGATTATTTAGCACTGTAATTATTGGACGTGACAAAGTGCGGAACTTATCTCTCGAAGATTCCGATAGTACTTTAGTTAAACAGCGCAGTCTTTGTAGCCCGAGCAGTTACACAAGTAAAATTTGAAGCGACCGTTTGATGCTAAGAAATCCGCGGCTATTCAAACTTTAAATTAGTTGCGATGGATTTCTTTCTTCAGCGATTCATTGTTTGCGCGAAAAGTAAACGAAAGCGAGTTTCGAACACATCGATTTACTAACCGAGTGACTTAACTAACTCAAATACCGATGTATTTTGTCAGACATCAGCGAAAGCGTTCCGATCATTGGTTAAACGAAAATCTCACTCTAATCTGTTTATTTGCATAAGGGTGTTTCTCTCATTTGGCGATTTATCGTCAAATACCGGCAGCCCTGATTCCGATCACGTCTTGGGAGTTGGAAAATTTGAAGTAAGTGACTGGGGAGAATCGATGAATACCCATTTTATAACACCTCAATCTCGTGCGAAATTCATTTGGCTCGTAAGTCACATACTTTTCGTAATAACAGTGGTAGAAGGATGATCTATGAGTCGTAAAGTCTGTTTAAGCGGAATTCCAGAACGGTTAATTATTATGAAAGACTCACCTTTACATACACGCATACATGAAAAAATATAAAAGACGGGTTCATTATTATTTGCGAGATAACGAGAAAAGAAACTACAGACATGCTTTGAATCTACGTCAAAGTATGATGTAAAAGGAAATGTAAAAGTGACTAAGATCGAACGATTCGACTGGTCAACTGGCGAAACAGCTAATTATGAATTGAAGAGCTCGATAAGAAGAAGCTTCGTAAACTGTAAAATGAGCGACTAACTAGGAAAATTGATCGTTAAACGCAAAATCTCTTTCGCTCGTTTCGAACGGAAACATTTACGTGACAGAATCGACTTGACAATTTTGCGTTCCGCTTGACTTCCGTAAGTGTAAATATTGGAGCAAAGTCCATCCAGGTTATACGTACCGGAAATACTATCTTTCCCGGTTGTATCTGCCAATATTTTAACTCGCATAACATGGCAGAAAAGATCATTGTTAAGAAGTTCATAAATGAAAGATAAAACGAGAAGAAGAAGAACAAGAAGAATAATAAGAGACAAAGAAGTACAGAGATAGAGTTAGAGATAGAGATAGAGGTAGAAAGAGATCAACAAGTTAAAAACATATGACGCAAGGTGGTGGAGTTGGGTTTGCTGTGGCGAGTAAGAATCTCATCCAAAATTGAGCATAACAGTTTGGAAAAAGTATAAAAAAATGATAGTGGGGAGAAGAAAACTAGATCATACTAGATAGTTTAAAAGGGAATGGTCCCAAGTTCCAAACTTACAGAATTCGAAAGATAGTGATATCATGAGGATCAAAAAAGGAAGAAAAAAGGAAGAAAAGATCTACATGTTTAAAAGATGATGCAATAATTGTGTGCCGTAGCTATGGTGAACGGAAAAAAGTTTCTTGTCATCGGTAGTCCCGACCAAAAAAAGGAGCTGTTATAAAAAGTCGATGATTTGTGATCTGATTTTCTTTACATGTACCGTTCGATGCTTTGTGAGCCGAAATGACATGAAACTTTTCGGAGACTGAGTTTGAATGTGTGATATAGAGAGTGTCATTAAAAACATACAAAAATTAAATGGCGTACAGTATATACGTATATATGTGGATATATATGTATATATCGAATGAAAGATAAATTTGGACACACTGACAAAACTATGTAGCTCAAATTAATGACAATCGAAGCACTTAATAATGAGGCGAGTAAAATATTCGAGTGACGCTTCTTACCATCTGTCCGTGCGGCGAGAAGTATTCGAGAAAAAACAAAGAAACAGAGAATTTGTAGTTTGAAGAAGCAAATTGATTATACATGTCTTTATACATTTTAACAAATTGCTTATACATATGCGATGGTTAATAGTATGGTATTGTGAGGAAAAATATATTCAACACCAACATAAGTGTAAATACGCACATTACTCAGTTTGTTCGGTGCATATTTACGCATTGCAGTTGTGATACAAAAGTGCAAAAACTTGATACAAATGACTTCGATTCTGATGATGTATAATAATGGAGAACGAAAAACAGCGTGTATGTGAATGCAACGAATATTTATCACTGGTTAACGCAAGTCGGGAAATAAATACGATTTAACTGGATGACGTGACGTAAATAAATAGCCGCGCAACTTTTCGGGAGAGAGATGAAATTTGAGAAATCGAATTCTCCCATTCTTCTTGACACAGTATTACCGTGAATGGAAAAGTAAGGTTTATTACTATCGTTAAATTTGGTCGAATACAAGCCCACTCAATTATTCGTTTAAATAAAATGAGATAATCAATTCAACTCAATTATCTCCCTTCGATTTAAACAAATAATTTATGGGAATCGTTTATAAACGCAATTAATGTCAGTTGCACATTTTTTTCAGTATTTCAGTGCTCAATAAAAAATTGCATCACGACTTTCAGATGGATCGAAAAATGTGCCGGGAAAACGAAAAAATAAACGCTGATTCGGGTTAATTTGAAAAGTAATTCATGGTGCAATGTAATTGAAGTGTCCGTTTTGGTTTTCCCGGCACGAAACTTTACCTTCCCATTCGTTTCGTTATCTGCAATTAATCAGATACGAAATCAGCCACGCGAATTTAAAAACAAACGCACGAAGTCAGACAGGGGATGATGAGGGGGATGAAATTAATTAGCGGCGACCGATGGAAATTGTTTCGATTATTAATGAGACTGCTGTTTGAAGAGATTGTTAATAGTGACTGATAACGGATATTACCTTCTTCGAGCGCGTCGTCGCCGTCGCTCATCAGTTCGTCGTCCGAACAAATATTGAGGAGGTTCACTAACATTTCCGTGACTGTAACAGTTTTCATTGTGATTAGTGCAATTGCAAAATTTAATCAACTGTTTTTTTGTTTTTTAAGACGTCTAATTTCATTCTGGAAGCTTGATTAATTAAAGTCTGTATTCATGCAAATTAAAGCGAAAAAACTGTTGCGAAATCTAAAGGCAAAGTTAGCCGTCGAATTACGTCAAGTTATTACTGTATAATTTTGATTGTTTAATATTTAAATATTGCGAGACGGATATTGTTTATTTGATATTAAATTCAACACTAAAAAATGTTGTAATTTGTAATTTTAAATTTTTTAACCACTGTATTTTTTGTTATTTTATTAAATTATTTCGAAACAAAATGATTTATCGTTTTTAATCACAGACTGATTATTCGTCGGGATTTAATGGAATTCTATGCATAAATACAGATAAAGTATTCGTATTCTTACTTAAACTTGGTACCTGTCATGATTGCTGTCTTCTGAGAATATTTGTTATATAATTAATACTTAAATTACGAGGACTGAGTAATAAAATTAAAAAAAAATTGACATCCAAAATAAACCTTGAATCATTTATCGTTGACCTATTGTCACATATTTCAACCGTGGTAGTGATCGATAAAAACAAACAATTTTCGCTTCCGCTAAATGTGATAAAAATGCATATAAGCTGAATTTGAATAGACAGAAGGCGATATTTAACTTTCCGTGGTGATTATTAGGTTTACGCTGATAAATCGAATTTTGGTTCTGTTACACGATCAATCAACTACAAATGCTACGATTGCGAGGCAATCCACTACGCACAAAAAGCGCTAAAACTGCCCAGGAGATTTTTCGTTCTCGTTATTAATTTGCAACAAAAAATTCACATTAACTTCTCCAATTCATTTTTTCACAAGAACAATGGGTATTTTCATTGTAAATGCACTTTATCAAGGAAAACACATCACGGACAATTTGCAGCGTGTGCAATATTGAACATTTATCGAGATTAGGGAAACATTGCAAAATCGTTAATTCGCTCAAGCATGGTTAGCTGAGTCCGATAAACGCTCGATAGTTGTTCAGTCTGTGTTATGAAAAGTAAAAATATTAATCTGCGCAACACAAAAATCGTTTTCCAATTTTTTTCGATATTACCTTTTTCTCCAACAAAGGGTAAAGACCACGTAAATACGTCCATGAAATTCGGCAACCAGTAAGGATGTGGTGAACAATTGAATTGTCGAATATTCATTACGTTGTTCTCGTATTTGAGCACAGCCGCCTGGAGATGATTTCAAAAATGAATTACTTTCAGGTAATTTATATCGTAATCGCTACATTCCGCTAGAAGTAGCAGGCTTTCGTGCAAACCATTTTTTTCACGAAACCGAACTACAACTTTAAATTTGATCTCTCGAAATTATCAGTAGCCGTTCAAGGATTAAACCGAATGGGGTAAGATCTGGAATCGCGACATTCATAAATCGACTTTGATTGTAATCAGAGAGCATTCTTGCTTATATTTTGTGCTTCTTACACTGTAAAAAAAGGTCTTCAGATTTTACACAATTTGAGTTTGCACTTTTGAGTAAATTTTACTCATAGGTGCATAGTGCAAACTCAAATTGTGTAAAATCTGTAGACCTTTTTTTTACAGTGTACCATTACCTAAACTTCACTTTTATTGATTAAAGAAGTAAATAGAAGTTGTACAATTGAACATCGATGAGTTAATTGAAAACAAATTTAAATTGAGTTATTTACGAGAAATTGTGTAGTTTTGCACGTTGAAAATACAACGAAAAGTAACGCTCTATTATCCAATGTGGAAACAAGCAAATTGACCACATATTCCGTTTTTTAATTGAAAACAAATTCAAACAGTTTCTGTAATATTGGAAAAATCTATTAGAAGAAATTCTTCTTATTTGTCTGAAATAATGTCCTAATTTGTAACACCCTAAAAAACCTTACCGAAAAATGTCTTCGACTATTCTATCGAAAAAACCTTACCGAAATAATTTCTAACACTTGTAAATTAATTTTTTATGACAAAGAGGACATAATATAGGCCAAACATAACCTTCAAAGGACGAAATTAATGAATTTCATCACACATAAAAAATTATGACTTAAATTGTAGTAAAAATGCAAAAGTTAACATTGAACAACGAATAATAAAAACGGACTTTAATGCAATTTTTTGTTTATATTTTCGGGTTTGTTTAACTGTCTATTAATTATAAATTATTAAACATTCAATTCTCTTCCATAGACACTTCACGAAGAATTTACAAAAATTCGAAAGAATTTACAAATTCGGACATTCCCCTTAGCTGAAAAAATAACAAGTAAAACAGTATCTTCATTTTTAATTTTGTCCTCAATTTCCAAAATTCCTCAATCACTTATTTATCCAGAATTAATGAGCAAAATCATTATGCATGTTCAGACTACTAATGAATTTTGTCGAGCGCAACCAGGACTCAACGAAGTACGCTGCTCATCGATCTATTTGCACATTATCTTATTGTTCTCGCGACGGTGTAGCTGAATGAAAAAGTTGCACCGAATAATAGCTGACCTTGTTGTTGTAAACGTCGAGATAGTTGGGTGCACTGAAGATGGTAATTAGCGTCGGGAAGCCCGTCGTCTGGGATTTACGGTACATGCGATAACCGGCATCTTGCGCCTCGTGCGCCCTTATGATGCTCAATAGGTTATTATTATGCAAAAAGTCACAGCACGCTGCATAACTGTAACAGGTACAATTATCGTCACATTAGTTTCCGTCGCATTTGCGAGTCACGTGCATCATTCTGCGAAATCGCAACGTCTTTTCCCGCAATTGAAAATATAATGATTTAATTCCAGTTTGAACAATGTATTTCCCGTTGCACGCGACAGCTTGAAATCATTGCGATTTGTTCTGCGGGAAGGTACGTCAAAACGATGCAATTTCGTGCTGCGAATCAACATTAAAGTTTGATAGCAGTTTGCAAGGGCATTTTGGATCGACCCGCGGCACGAGGAAATTATCCCGGAGCGGAGCGAAGTAAGGTTCATCTCCAAAATAAATTGTTAGCCTTGGTGCACGGATCCTTTCGGAAACATTAATTATTTGGCTGATAACTCGGATGAGAGGTTCGACAACTTGCGTAATCGCCGTCTGGAGCGGAGAAAAACTCAATTCAATATTGCAACAATTTAACTCAGGGAAATTTGCGCTGCAGAACAACTGAGAAATGACGATTTTTTTGGAAACTTCAATAGCGGTGTTTGGAAGTTTTTTGCGGGGAATACACCCCAAAAACAGTTTATTAGTTCCAAATAAATTCATTTTAGCATAACTAAATAATTTATTTGATATCGTTCAAAATTAATAATTTATATGTTATAAATAAATCTATGTCTGTAGCAAATAAATATATATTTGTAGCAAATAAATGTACTTCCTTATACTAAATAAGGATTTATTAGTTCCAAATAAATCTTTATTCAGCGTAACAACATTTGTCCAAATAAATGTATTTATTTGAGACAACTAAATTATTTTTCTGGATGTATTTACCGTTTGAAAATCTACTCAAAATTTGATATAGTCAAGTCTACGTGACTTATTGATTCCAGTGGTACATTTCGAAATGAAAAGGATTCATGATGAAAAATCCTTCAGAACATCTTCTGAAGTGATTTGAGTGATTTCGTTCTCAAAATCCTTCAGAAAAAGCACGATGTACATTTAAGTTGGTTGATTTGTCAAAGAATATTTTCGGAGAATGCTATGCAAGTGTATTTAGTATTATTAATGTAGATTATAAATGTAACGATCTGATGAAAGGATTATTTGTTGGTATCATAATTTTGTTTTTATTAGGTGTGATTACATTGTGACTTTTTCTCAATTTTTTATTAATCTCTTGCGCATATGATCTCATTTTATTTTATCACTTGCAACTAAGTAGAGTTGCGGCTACAACACCGCTAAAATTGTGTGTTAATTTCAGACACTTTTTGTAGACATTTTTAAGACGTCTTAAAAAAGTGTCTTAAAATAAGACATATTGCGTCTTAATTTAAGACATTTCATCTTAATTTAAGACATATTGCGTCTTAATTTTAATAAGACAATTTTCACGAATTAAGACGCTTTTCGTGTGTCTTAATGCCTGCTTTTTACTGTGAATACAGCTTTCTTCAGGATTCCGCGTTTTTGTTCTTTACGCACAATAAAAAAGATACAGATTCCGGCTGTAAAAAATGGTAAAAACTTGCCGTTAGTTCTGCGTGATAAATATACGAATTCTCTGGAGGATGATCCTCATTTTACTAAAATAACTGATGAAAAACAAACAATACAGTGCTGAAGTCGGCTGTTACTTTTTCGCCTACTTTTTTCGCATTTCGGGCTCTATAAAAAGTATTTCTTTTACATACATAGTCCTGGCTTGAGGTTCTTTCTCCAGAGAATTCGTATTTCTATCGCGCAGAACTAACGGCAAGCTTTTATCATTATTTTTACAGCCGGAATTCTGTGCGGCGTACGGAAAGACCAAATACGCGGAATCCTGAAGATAGCTGTATTGCGGCCGCAATTCTGCTTAGTTGCAAGTGATAAAATGAGATTATATGCGCAAAAAGTTAATACAAAATCGAGAAAAAATCATAACGTTTTTTGAGCACTGAAAAAAAACAGATTATATTATTCCCAAAAATGACATATTTTTATCAGTTTTCAAAGGAAACCATCCCTTAAGAGTTTTCGACCAAAATTACGAAAAAAAATAATATAACGTTTCATAAAAACTATAAAAATTTTTAAAAATGGAAAAAATATAAAAACATGGCCTCGTGGGGTCCCTGCCACGACCCTTGATATAAGAGAACTTGCTATAAGAACTATTAATAAATTCTGTTAGACTGTCTTAGAAATTTGAAGACTGAAAAAAGAACTGGACATCTAAACGCATCAGACGAGAACTAAACCCTCGATGCTCAATTTCCAGTTTGACTGAATTGTCCCTGAGCTGTTGGAACATATTGTACAAGACTCATCGCGATATGCCTATCATATTACCAAAATATGATGTGGCTTGCCTCATCGTAACCTGATCAGGACCTGATAAGGTTAGCCTTATCAAACACTGTGGTTTTCTGACCAAAACCTGATAAGGCCATTATCAGGTTGCCACATCATAACCACACCAAAGTAATCTGATCAGGGCATGATCATTTTGCCTGATAAGGCCCTGATATGGCGTGCCACTTCAGGGGCGTACCACATCAAGGCCTTACCGATGCCAACCGTTACATTCGACTCAATGCCCTATCAGGATACCTCATTGGAACCTTATATGGTTTTCATCAAGAATCCTCTGATGATGTTTTCCACATCAAATCCTGA
>JABFPB010002107.1:0-21555 GCA_022817645.1 Ceratoteleas bidentatus
GCTTCGCTCGTGACCAATCACACACTCGGTGGGAGAACCGCCGACCTTTCCCTCTTGTAAAGTAATCTACTATTTCTTATCTCTCAGCTTTGACATCAAGTTTTTCGCATATAAGACGGTCAAAGTTGCTGAAACGTGTAAACTAATGCTTTGTAACTTGATTAATTAAAATGCACCACATTCCAGTTCACTGGTGAATTTTTGTCCTAGTGCTAGAACTATCTTCAACTTCTTAAAAAAGAATTCCCGCTTTTCACATCTGCTGGACACCCTGTAACGTTAACTCCCAAACCAAAAAGTTTGAAAATCCTGCCCCGCCATATTTGTTCAAATTCCGCAAAAATAGAATGAGGCAACCCTTTACCGATAGTGGTGAGAACGGTTGTAGCATAGTAGAACGCGCCAGCGAACTTCCATTGCTGGCCAGCTTTGTGCGGCTCCGTCTTCAGAACGACGGTTTCCATGATTTTATAATCATCCTGGCTGATATTGTATTTTCGCTTGATCATGTTTTCGACAGCTGCAAAAGAAACGAGAGTCGATTATCGTCTAACGGCGCGCGCACCAGCGCGACGCTAATTTCGCCGTGGCACACGTGGGCGACAACGTCAAAGCACACTCGAGCTTCCTAATCAAATTTGTCGAAACATATTACTCCGTCAAAACTAACAATTGAATCGCACAACGGCGGCAGAAAACTTGACTACGCTTACGTCACGAAACGAGGACAACGCGGCGCAGCGATCTAATGAGCCGAACCGAGACGGAGCTGGGATTTTTCCGCGGCTGTCTTCCGCCGATCGCTTTTGCGGAAAACTCGGTCTCCAACTTAAACCGGAGTTCCCGAACGCTTTTCCCGTGAAACTTTATTCCTCAGGCTTTCGCGAACTTTGGGAATCGCTCATAAGCCATACATTGCGCAACTTTGTTGCCGGCTTGGAAACCAAACTTTCGCCGAATTTCCGTCAGCCTGTATTCTTCAGGCCGGGAAAACAATTCTATTAGCGTCGCTTCAATTTTGCAATTGCGCGGCGGAAGGCAAATTTCGGTTGCACTCGAATTGCCGGCTGTCCTCGACCGATTCATCATCCTCGACGGAAGGAATCCCAGATCCGTCTCTGTCTGTGTCGCGCGTTATTATTTTTCGTTCGACGTTTCTAGGTCGTCTTTCGCTTCCACCTTCGAGTCCGTTCGACGCTAGTTAAACGTCCCACATGGATAAAATCAATCCGAGTTCGGCAGACCATTGCCGGGGTCGTTTTGGTCCGGTGGAAATAAACTCGCGGTCGTTATCCAGGCTGTTGTCACATCGAGGAAGTTCTTTATATGTGTTAACGTGGGACCAATCGAGTGATACTAAAGAATCGGAGCAAAACATGAACGTGAAAAACGGATAATGTTACCCGATCGACCAAGCGATATTGCCAGTTGCCCCATTAGTAACCTTGATGTTTCTTGTTTTGAGTATTAAACCGATCGTTATGAACCGTACAGCAAAGGAGAAGTGGTATGAATTCTTTAACATTTGCGTATTTTAATCTTCATAATGTTCTACTTCAAATCTATGTGTATTTGGTCCAATAAATAGAACACACAACTCATTCATTTCAATTTTGGTTAGACGTAATATAGGTTTCATTTTTCAAAATATATCGTTATTTGAATCAGTTTACCGCATATGTTATTATCTTTTATGACGAATAAACAATTCAAGGTTATGTCGAAACATCTTAAAGTTCGAGTTCTTGCGCTGGTGTTTTGATCATAAAAGTAATATTGTACTTCTTATGGAACTATTATGATTGTCGATCAGAATAATTGTTCATAAGTCGAGAATAAAACTTTCAAGAAGATTTTATTTTTATGAATAGCGAAAATATTCTTGGATAATATGCAAGTGGAAAATCCACTGATAATAAGAATATTCTTCTCATTTTGAAGGGACTGTTTTTAGAGTGTTATTACACTCTAAATTAGAGTATAATAATCTATAGTGTATAAATCTATGATAAGAATTGTCGTCGTATTGGTTGGTAATTTCCACATTAAAACTGTAGACAACAAATTAAAAACAAATTAAAAAACTTAATTATCTTAACTAAAACTATAAATCCAGTTTATCAGTAAATATTATACCTTTATATCCTTCAAGTAAATTAATTTGTATTTTGCTCTTCACATTCATAATTTGCTTATCTTACTATACATTTTTTCAATTGTTTGAAGAGAATAACGTAGTTTCCCTTTAGCTCTATTCCAGTCAACATTGCATTCCTCAAACTTACCTCACAGTCAACGCTGAGTAACTTGAGTTCCTCTCAGTTAACTCGGGGGTAACTTTGAGAAGCACAATATTGTCTGCATAAGAGGCAATTCCTGATTTTCTCTCTGCATTTTCTCTTAAACTTCGCAAATAAAAAAATTTGAAACAAATTACAGAAACGCCTGCTACGAGCAACACAAATCAAAATTTGAGCAACTTCTTCAATTTTTAGGCTTTTCTCTCCTTTTTAATTTTCGTAAAGAACCTCCTCAAACAGCCTGTCGACAGTCGGAATCTTCTTATCGTCGGAATCTCATCCAGATTGATCTGTTCCACGTGGGACATACGGGATTGGGAGTTGGCAGTGAGTAACGAAGAGTACCATCTAATGCCTCCTTGCGCTTTTTTTCGGTTTCTGATTCTAGAACGTCAAATATGGCAGCACCAACAAGTAGATAAGTGAACGTGCAGACAATCAATGATAGCGTCCGGACGTTTTGCTTCTTCATTCTCTAGTGAGCCACATGCTCACTAGCAGGGCCGCGGCCCTAACTACTCGCATTGCTTAGTGAGATATAAGTTGGGGTTGCAGGCCCATGATATTTCTGTCTACTTCGGGCACGGTGATATCCTCCGGTGCATCCCGCAATTCGTAACTTCCTCTAATCTACAATGCCTAGTTCAGTTGCCTTCGGTTTCTTCGTTGCACCGATGAACGCTATAGTTCTAGTTCATAACATCGCCTTTTCACAATAGCATCCTCACCAGTACCTCTCGCATGCAGCATTCGTTCATCTACAATTGAAAAGAAACGACAATTTATGCACTAGATGAGTCGATGGGGGATGGCTTTTACGAGGATGCCCAAACGTTGATACCATCACTTTCGTCAAGGATGTTAATTAAGTTAAGGGCTATAATGAGGGGACCAACTGGAAATTTATTGCTTTACAGTTAGTTTTGTGTGGACGTTCAAATAGGTATGGTGAGTGTCACGATATGGGACATCTTATCTCCTATTTGAGGCAGTAGCAGACTCAGAAAAAGCATGATAGATTCAAATGAAAAATAGATGGAACAAACTTTATTTTTAGTTGGGTAAAGGAATGTACTTTTGGTTTAGTCAAATATTGCAATGATTGTTTCAACCGACATTCTGTAAAAATAAACTACGTTTCACTTGTTCCAAAGGAAACTCGAAAATTATTTAATTATTTTATTAAAAACATCTAATTTACTTTACCGAGATTTGGAGGCATTATTATGGCAATAAAGTGAATTCCAAGAAATTAATTTTCAACCAAAAATAAATTTTACATATTATTCATAAGAAGAATCCATTCAATTTATAAACAAGGTTGCAAGATTTGTGTACATCACAGATAACAATTAATTAATTTCACATGATGTTAAAACAAAATATTCAATATTTTATGTTGCAAGAAATGCGACTCTCTACGACATGCATGTAAAATAACAATTTTTATTGGCAATATCTTTGAAACAACATGTTCACATAATTTTGGTAATAAATTCTCTGACACACGTCCTTAAAAACGTAACTTTAGTACATCAAACCCCGATTTAATATGAAAAACACAGATGCACCTTGAAACTAAATCAATACTCAAGTTTCTCATCCTTTCATTTAGAAAGACCAAACGATGGTACCACCGGTTCGACATCCTCTTAAGGTCATGCGCAAACTCTTCTTTATCGACATTAAAAAACTGTTCAACCTTCGTTTTTAGTGCACAACAAAAAAGTGTTTTTATCTTAAATGCCTCTGTTTTACTTGGGAAAACACTCTAAATAAATGTACTTGTTAAATACACGTGTTAAAGCTGAAAGACACTTGGTGTAATTTATTACAGAAGTGTTTTTTCGATGAAAACATCTCGTGTTAAAGTTCCCAATATTTCCGGATAATTTTTATCGACTTTTGATACCTGTAGGCAAACTGAAATTATGAAATTGTAATATTATTTTCAGGAGGATTTAATATGCGTTATCCGGTTTGTTACGTAATTAATTTCGACAAAACATTACCAGGAAATCTTGCTCTACATCGAGAAATTTACGATGCGAAATTTTTCATAATTCCGGAATACTCTTTCATCCGGAAATAATGGGAATCTTTAACATTGCACTCTTTTTTGCAGTGTACCAGAAGCTACGTTAAATACTGAAAACACAAAAAGATACCTCTCTCTTCACAGGGAGAAAAAATGTCGTCGAACCAACAGCAAACGTGTAATAGAAGACAGATTTTTTAAACAAAAGCGTCTCTTTTTTAACCGAAGGCAAATTCCAACAATGCTTGATTGTTGATCCAACAATACAAGCTTGTTTTTGAACATATTATGTTGATCCAAAAGCAATTCGTTCTTTTCTCAACAGAGGTCACTGTTCTTAGCTCTACACTGAAAAAACTGTGGTAAAAGTTACTACTTTAGTTGTACGAGATACCACTATATTGGTACGAAGTACAATTGGTACAATGGTGAAAACTGTAACTCTCATGTTGTAAAAGTTTTTTATTGTTTGAAGTAATAAGGAATTAGTATTGATACATCGATCTTTGGAGGTTATATTTTTGTCAAACACCAAAAAAATAACCGAAGACACTGTTTGTACTTTTCTCATATTGTTGTATGAAAGTTGTGTGAATGTTATTGAAAACTGACAGTGACGACAATTTAAAAATATCTTTATTTTTAAACGTGCGAAATATAAGCAGCTATCCCTGTTAAAAATGACTCACAGAAACGAATAACATTGGATAGAAAATTGCAAACACTGCGGATATAAATTGTATCGGTTTCTTGGCGGTTACTGTCTCATAATTTGCGGATAAAAACACGTACAAAGTGTATTATATTCGTTTCTACATGGATCTTACACACTGTAATTACGAATATAGCCAGATAAATCATGTTTTCAATTTTCATTCCAAGAATCACACCCGAATGAATCCGCTATTGCAGTAACGAATGTCTAAATATAAACGGGTACATACTTGATTTTGTAATTTTTCTAACAATTATTGTTATGAAAGCCATTTTTACCATATTAGAGGCTAGATAGAGTACAGCGAACACATTATGAGAAGAATTTTATGAAGAATGCTTGTTTTTTATAAAAAATGATTTAGTATGTGCTATTTTTATGTGTTTTTATACGATAATTACGAGATAATAACCGCCAAGATACGGATACGTTTTTTTATCCGTATAACTGTCATTTTTAATAGGGATGCAGCAATACATAGGTATAACTTAAAATGGTAAATGTTTACCTCTGCTGTTGGTTCAACGGCATTTTTTCCCCGTGTTGTCGAAAACGACGTATTAAAATTTGCAAACTTTTAGACAGATTTGTTTAAAGCGATCCACATGCCTTTTTTGTTTCAATACCTTTGAAATCCATACAAGGCAATACTGTAAACCATATAAAAACGTATAATTAACGTAACATAAATATCCTGAAATATTGTGAAGAATCGATCTCATGCCTTCAGATATCAAAGTTTACGATTTTCAACCAGATAGCACTTTCGTTGTAAGTCCTTAAATTGCTTGACATTCTTAATTAAGAATAACATTCTTTATAACAACGATAATTTAACTTTATAACAACGATCAATTATTTAATCATTGGTTCGATAAGATAGTGGACTTTAAAATCTGAGGGCATGAGTTCGATCCCTGGTTCTAGATATTTTTTCACCGATTTAAATATTTATTTCAACCTAAATAAATATTTAATTCCGTGTCCCCGTTTAAATTCTCTTAAAATCATTATTTGTTCACCCATTCTAAAATATTTTCTCCCGAATTTTATGCAGGCATAGCAACAGATCGCTTATTAACCAATCTTCCCAAAAGTTCTTCAGTCTTTCCAAACGCTTTAACACATTATTCCCAAGCTTTATTCCGACTTTGCGCTTCACCTCAGCCGCGTTTCCAAAATCCGTCCCTCTCCCGCGTGAAATCTCGGCCGCAATCGCGCGCTCATTCCGAAATGAAAGCGCTGAAAAATTGACTCGGAAATTCAAATGGGATGAAGCGCGCCACGAATGCCCGCGTCATTATTCACGTTACTCAAGGTAATGGACAAAGCAAGGCGCCCGCCGCATCGGCTACCATTTTCGTTGGCGGAACGTGTAATCTAACGTGCCACGGCGTTCGGCGCGCTCGCAGCAATGACGTCACCGCTCGTGGCGCGCGTTTCACCGGATTTGAATTCGCGCGCGGCCATTTTTAATTATTGATTTTCCTCCGGAAAACCCGATTACTTTAATGCCGTAACACGTGTTTGCGCGGATGCGGGACGGGGCGGAAAGTGGATTAGACGGCGGCGCCGAGGGCCCGGGGCAGGTTGGCACACTTTTCCGTTTCGTCAAAACACGGGTTCGTCCGGGGTTCCCGACGCAAATCGATATTATGCTAAATACTGTAGGCCCTCGGCTATTAATAATGCCGCTTAAATGACTAAATATCATGCAGCGTGTACGCGAGTGGCGCGTTTCATTACGTCACTCAGCCGGGATCTATGGGGGCGCACCCCAGTAAATGGAAAACGATTCGGAAAGATAGAAAACGATTCGGAGGTCCGGACACTGCATCCCGGAAACTGCAGTTGCTGCAGAATTGAATGAATGAATTTGCGGGGAATGAAAGGTGGCGGCAGATGAATCGGGATAGGTATCCTGGTTCAGCGATGGAGATTTATAAAGGAAAATTTCTTTTAGGATTTCGAGGGAGATAAGAATCAATTAAATCCAATTGGGGAAGAAGTTAGTTTGAAATTAAATTGGGTTTATGGTCAATTTAAAATGTAATTTTTCAATTCCGACCAACTCGAAGTTTAAAATTGAGAGGATCCAATTTAGTATAGTTCTAAAATTGTAGGATTCCAATTCAAACCTTAGAATTCCAAGTTCAAATTGAAGTCACTCTTAGAAATATTCGATCTACTCTTAAAAATAGTCTTTTTGAACAAGAAATTCTTTTTTGAACATATATTATTTCGTACAAAATTATCCATTTTATTTCAAATTGATAGTATGTTTTAATGAAAAACACTTTTTTAAAGGATAATTTTCTTAAAAACTAAATTTAACTAAAAATGTAAGAGAAGCTCATTATTTCAGCTTATTATACAAATTATGAATATTATCTAGTTGGCGCTATCAGTGAACGCAATTCTTCTTCACATGGAAGAATAATTTCATCGAAGGCGCGTTTCTATGAGTTGTGGAAAACTTTTCGCTTTTTCTAACACAGTGGTTAGAGAGAGACAAAAGTTTTCAACAACTCGTAGAAACGCGCGTTTGGCGACATTATTCTTCCACGTGAAGAAGAATTGCGACATCGAAAGCGCCATGTACAATGATTATTTAAATAGATCTTGCTAATTTCAGTGAATTTATTTTGACCGGAAACGTCATACGTTTTTAGTTTAGATACATTTGAGTAAAAATATATATTTCTTCCATTATCATAATTCTTTTTTCGTCAAATTACTCATTTTGACTAAAAAAAGAACAACTTGATATTATATTCCTTTTCACTGAAAAAGAATGTTGCATTCATTCGAAAAGATGCATTTTAAAGTTACTTTCTGTTTGGACCAACCTCGTAACTATTTCGCAAAATCTTTTTGCGAAATAGTTACGAGGAATTTTGGTTTCATTTAGATTCCTATTTCGATCAGAAAGACATTTTTAAGAGTACGATTAAGAAATCTGGAGCACATTTGTTATTTATTCCACAAATAGGTTTTCTCCAACTTAGTACAGTTTGTTATTTGTTCTTAACCAATTTGGCTAAGACACGGTCAAGTTGGAATATTTCAGTTTGATTCAGTGCACTACTGCAGCCATTTTGGCTTACGACATATTCGTTTAAACCAATTTGGAAATTTGAAATCAAATTATAAAACGGACACAAGTACAATTTGAGCTATATAGATTCGAATTGGACTTTATTAGATTTGTTTGGATTCAACAAACTCAGCTGATGGGAGGAAATCCATAGTTGATGCATAGAATTCCATATCTTTTTTGTCTCCATACAAATTTTTCTGATAGAATGTTTTAGACACATTTTATAAACAAAAGCATATGAAATTCGATGTATCGTCTATGCATTTCCTATTGCAATCCTTATGAAGAAAATTTCCTTTATAAATTTCTAGGACCAATCAGGGTAGCTGTATGTTTTTAGAATTTGAAGAATTTATTTTCAATTCCATAAATGGAATTTTACTCTGGAATTTCTAATACAACCATTATATTTCATATTTTCCTATTCCCCAAAAGAAATAGAAAAAAGTAAAAGATAACTTTAGTTACTTTTTTGCAGGAAATAAGATAAAATCATCTTCTGCCCAATCAACGAATTGAAATAATCGGGGTACAGCTTTCCCATTCCAATTATACATAGATCACTCAATTTTTTTAAATATGAATCCAATTTAAACTGCCTATCGAATCTAATCGTTTTCCATTTATTAGGACTTGGCGGCGCGTACTTTTTCGCCGATCGCCGAATCGCTGGGAGAATCGTAGGCTCGGCTTTGGGAGTCGGCGTTGGCTAGGTACCTGCATCCGCGATCTTATGAGCCTTTGTTTTCGACAAAGGGTTTAAAAGAAAGATACTGCAGTGCTCTCGCTGCTCGCACGACCACGTCCCCTCCATTCCTCGAATTAAAAGCGTTCTTTTGTCCAGCTGGCTGAAAAGAAACGTTACAGCATTAGAATTTATCATCCGAGCGCCTCGTAAACTTGTAATTACGAATAAGCCGCGTCAAATATTTGCGCGCGAGTGCGCCGGCTGCGAAATTAACTCGCTTCATTTATTTTCGTCTAACTCTTCATCTAATTTCGCCGGAAACAAATTGCTTCGGCTTCCAATTTCAAAGAAACATCGCCCTCCAATCCTTCAAATTTCCCTTTTCCCACGAGGTCCTCGAAGAAAAAGTGAATTGACAAAGTGGAGGAAAACTTGACCGAAAGAGGAATTTTAAATGACATTGTAAAAGTATGTAAATTCTGCAAAGTGGCGTGAATTTGACATTTTACGGATTACAACATTATTTTAATATTACTAAAACGCCGAATGGCATTGAAGAATATCCTAACAACATTTTCAAAACGTCGTTTTAATACTTCTAAGAGGTTACTCTTATATCGCTAAATAAGCGTTTCTGAAATACTTAAAAAAATGTCTTTGTTTCTAAAATATAAGATAATATTTTTCCGCGCTTTATTCGAAACTTTTGCGCACTTTCTTCGTTGGTCTATTCTTGAAAGAAAGGGTAAAATATTCCTGGCCTTTCATCTCAATCGAGGACCGTTTTGTCGTGCATTTTTGCACCTTGCCGGACGCGCAACACGTGCTCTTTTCTCCCCCGAAGTGTCGCGTCCAAGTGAAAAAATGGCCGGAATTGGCCCCGGCGGCCCTTATCGTCTTCGAGCCCCCGAAGCACTCGAAATGATTGTCGAGTGACGCCACACGTGGCGTTGCTTTATTATTTCGCGAACGTCAGATAGTCATCGAAGCGCGGCTCGTGGCACAAGTACTCTGGAGTGGTTTTCGCTTCTTAAAGCGCTTTTTCATCCCGTCGCACGGCACGAACTGCGGCCCCCTCCATCCACCCCTACTTTTTCGAATTTCCCGCGTCACCGCGACGAAGCGAAAATGCCAAATATTGGGGGACCCGCGATAATAAATGAAGGATTATCCGGAGAACAGTTCCCAGTCAGAATCGAAAGTCAGAAGAAAATCACAGTGAGTTAGGAGTGAGTCGACATGAGTTTCACGGATGACACATTGAACATTATTATTAATTTAGAAACATTTTTTTGAAGATTATTAATAGATTAATTAAATAAATTAATAAATAAATAAAAAAATTAAACATAGAAAAAATGTTTCGATAAATCAGTCAAAACATAATTTATTTCAAATGTAACTTTTAATTTCCAGTGTCGGGACTCGAACTCACGACCTTCGACACAGAAGACCAAAAGTAAAATGGTTACACTTTTGGATATCTATGACGAACGTCGTGGTTTAAAATTTGAGTTAAGCCGATTTTGCCATGTAATAAAAAATTGTCACAAAATATTTGGTAATTTATGACCATACTGAATGTCAATATATCACAGTTACAAAATTGTAAAAGTCGATGTTGACTGGGTGGTCTCGGTTAAAGATGCAGCGCCCTCGCGGAATTAGCGCACGATTGTTTGTCGATACTCGGCCCGAAATATCGCGCGCCTCGATTTGGACCAATCGGCGACATTATTGATTAAGATCGGCGGCGTCGCGCTTCCTTGAGGACGAAAATCCGCCAATTTTAGCGGATCCGCCGGAGCGCCGAAAATAGAGGACATTTTTCGGCGAAGGTGCGAGCGGGAGCGCGATTATTTTTACAAGCGAAGGATCGCCGGAAAATTGATTTTTTCTATTTAATAAGACTAATGCGTGGCAACATAAATAGTCGGAAAGAATGGAAACCGATATTTTTACATTCGAAGTGCAAACACGTGCGACGGTATATTTAGACCCGTAATGCGGTTTTCATTAATAATGTTCTTTACGGTTGATGAAACGTGGAAAAAGGAGGGAGCGCGCGGGGCCGTGCAAATATTCGCGCTTTCTGATGCGTTATTAAGGAAAGTAATAACGCAAAAGCGATCGCAAATCCAAGTGCGGTTTAATTAAAATTATATCGGTAAAATTGGACATATATTGTAGTATGTATGTACACACATGCTGGCCATATTTGGTCCATATTTAGACCATTTATGAACCATACTTGGTCTATGCATGGTCCACATATAGTCCATACTTGGTTCATGGATGGTCCATATATAGTCCATACTTGGTCCATCTAGATGAAATATAGTCCACATTTGGCTCATAAATGGTTCATATTTGGTCCATCTAGATCAAATATAGTCCATATTAGGCTCATAAATGGTTCGTATTTGGTCCATATACTGTCCATATTTGATCCATACTTGATCAATACTTGGTCCATATTTGATCCATACTTGGTCCATATTTGGTCCATATTTGAACTATATATGGTTCATATATGGTCCATATTTGGTCCATATTTGATCCATACTTGGTCAATACTTGTTCCATATTTGGTCCATATTTGAACTATATATGGTTCATATATGGTCCATATTTGATCCATACTTGGTCCATATTTGGTCCATATTTGGACTATATATGGTTCATATATGGTCCATATAAGTCTGCTACATCTGGTGGTCAATATGTGGTTCATACATATCTTCCAGATCTGGTCGATACAGTATTGGCCACATATCGTCACATAATTTTTGACACAGATCTTCCCAGCAAATTTAATTATCGGGTGCGATTATGTCGGCTCGAAATAGCCGTGTTTTGTTTTGCGCTCGGACACTTGAGCCGAAGTCGCAATTAATTGCGGATTTCGGCTATTTTTGCGCGCGCACTTGTTTGCGGCTGAAAAGAAACGCGGACACGCGAAATTGAATCAGTCGTGAGCACCCGCGCTGCCATTGTTCGCGTCAAAGGGAGCGCCGGTTTTGACAAACGCGGCACGCTTAATTTGTCTTGTTAAAATCGAGCCGTCCGAGTTGCAAACATAGCCGCGTTTCAGGCTGACTAACGACGCGAGTCTATCTTGCATCTTCATAAATTATCCATCGCTACTAAAAACAATTAAGTCGGCAGCGCGGACGCGCAGCTACGGCGCATCCGAGTTTAAATAAAGGTCGCGCTATTGTCGACTCGTTTTTCATTTTCTAGCTACTAGTTCTTACTTACGTTCGTGTCGAGAAATTTCAAGAGAAATTTTTTTTTCAATTTCAGAAATAAATAAAAATAATTTTGCGTGTATTTTTGGAAAAGGGGTTCTATTAGGAATGGGGAAAAGTTGGTGGTTTTTGTTTTATGAAGTATGAGTTGGGATTTGAGATAGCAGAGAATGTTGTTATCAGCCAAACATATTGGAAAACGAGGGTGGCGGAGAACTATGCAAGCAATTTGTTTGATAACTTGAGGATATCTATTTCTGGAGATTAGTCGTACCTTTTTCGATTGATACCTTTTTAGTCGGAATTTTGGTCGAAAATCAATAGCTCGAGATTACAGGTTCGGCGTTTTGGTAATTATAGATAGACCGAGGAGAAATTGAGATTCATAATTATCGGTTATATATTAAGAAAAAAGATGAAATCGTATTGTTCATTATTATCGTATATTTTTCGCAGAAATTAGAGTGAACACTAAATTTATTTTTAAAATGATTTAAAAATAGATTTAATGCTTCGTAATTCCATTTATTGTAATTACTTACAACTGATACTTTACAGTATCAATGCAAACAATTTTGTATGAATTTATTAATTTATTTTTGGTAATATTTATGATACTTTAAAAAAATATGAATTTTAATTTCTTATTTAATATCACTATAATTTTACAATAGAAAATGCGAAATAATATTTTTAAACAGATTTCGCACAACGGCAATATTTAATAAAAAAGTGAAATAAAAGCAAAACGTTTCCGAAGTAGCTTTCAAACTCTGAAATTCCCTCAGGAGCATCTGTACGTTTAATTTACCGCAGTCAATATTATAAATTGAACCGCGAATTTATGTATATCATTTTCAACTAAGCCGCGTTCGATTTTTTTACTTTGAAAGAACGATTTCGGAGTGGCAGCTGTCAGTGCAAACAACTACAAAAAGAAAGTCTCCAGTGAACATTTATCCTGAACAAAAAATCAATATTTTCAACGAAACAAAATTCGCTCTTACGCTTTAATCTGCGAACTGTTAAATGCAATCCTTTTTTACATTTGATTTGAAAATTTTCAAAATCAATCATTTCCACAGTAACAGAGGTGGTTTTTCAAAGCAACTCGCTTATTGCAAAACACGATTTTCTGTGAGAGATTCCAAAATCGTTTTTGAATAAGCTACTTTTGCCAACAAAAACATCTTGAACTCACTGCGACTGTCTCTTTAAGAAAGACGATGAAAACATTCGTGTTGTTCGGTGAAAATAGTCACAGTTTAAAGATACCTTTTCGACACAAAAACATATCGTTCTAGTTGTTTAAACAGTCATTGTCATGTAAAGAGAAAGCACCTTTGGAAACTTTGAAAAATTACGCGAGATTTTCGGAAAATCGTAAAAAGATCTAACAGTTGCAATATGCTCGAAAACGCCGATATATCTTTAATGCTAGGATTGTCTGACTATTGAAGCGTTTTTTAAGAGTTTTAAGAATTTATTATCGATTATAAACATTTTCATTTTTCCAGTCGATGGAAAAAAAGGTTATCAACTTTAAATTAAAATAAAATATATAAAATAAAATAAAAACATTATTTAAACCAGCAACGTTGAGGGTTACAATTTACAAGTAATATATGGAAGATCGAAGATATAAGAACATGTATTACATTATTTATGTATTATAATATTTCGAGAACAGACTCACAGCTTTTTAAGAAAAAATATAACATATCTCTGAACATTTCAGAAAAGGATTTGAAAAATAGTAAAAAATTTACGATTTCATCTCATCATTGAATGGAAAGGTACAGTCGAGTAAGAAAATGAATCACGTTAAATCTTATTTGAGTAACTTTTTCATCAATTAAACCACATTATTCAATATCGCTTTATCACTATCGTATTACGCAACTCCGTTTTTAACTTTCACGATACATTTATACAGACGCTTCATTAAAGTATCTTTTTCAAACTTTCCAACACGGTAACCCCAATATTCTTACATTACATGTTCAGTTTTTATGATCACTAACAATCTGCTTTATTATATTTTAATTGGATTTATTTGATTAAAATAAGATTTGTTTTAATTCCAGCTAAATTTATTATACCGCTATTATTGTTATAAAGGAAATAAATAAATAAAATAACATACGCTATTACCATCTGTAGGTTAATGAAAAATATTATCATTTATTCAAAATATTAATTTTGTTTAAAAGAAAACATGTGAACAATAATATTTATTATTCTTTGTGATCTAAATGCTATCAGATAAAATTGCCAATTACTGTAAGTACATTTAATACATTTAATTTCTTTCAAATAGGTCCATTTTCTCGCTTTAGCGTTTAAAACAGTTTACATAATCTGATGAATAATGCATTTATACGTTAAAACCTTATTATTTAATAATAATATTTAAATTTGAATATGTTTGAAATAATTCACGAATGTATATAAAATATTATAAAATATTCCTTGCAGCTTTTCGATTTATTTAGCGTGTATATTTCTTTTCGTAAAATGATAAAATTCATATTATAAATAATTCAATTTAAATCGTGATTTGCAACATCAGTTAAGTAAATTCTTTAAAATCATCGAACCCCGAATTTGTTATTTTCAACTTCAAGTAAAAATTATTAGATTCCAAAATTCGCTAACCAACCCACCGAAACCGCACTTTCTTTTTCCCTATCGTATCTATTCACCTCCCCCCCCCCTCCCGAAACACCCCGGATGATAAACCCCGTGAAACCGTCGTTAAATACGAAACTTGGCAAATTAGGTCGAGTTCGGCTCATCTCGTCCGTGGTTAATATCAGTTTATGAGTAATTTAACGCCGCAACATAAAAGCGCGTGGTTTTTGACGCGGTCCCTCGATAACCCGAAAGCCCGGCCACTTCGATCGTGCGAAAATTTTATTCGCGCCGGGTATTGTTTCCGGCGCATTTTCTACCTTTATAGTCAACATCGGAATTCATAATAAGCTCACATTGAGTTAACACGTAACTTATAAGTTATCTCAACAGTGATTCACAATATTTTATAACCTTTTTCTAAATAAATTGTTTACATTTCTATAAATTTTACAATTTATAAAGTTGTAGAAATGTTCTAAAATAATTTCTAAATATTTCAAAGGCATATTGTTAAAGATTTTTCTCCCAGATTTTTTAATCAAGTCGTGGGTTCAAATCCCAGCTATGGCACCGAAGTTTTTTCATCAAATTTGCCAAAACTTCTGACTACGTCTCATTTCGGTTGTTAAAAGTAAATTTAAATGTTTCTAAAAGTTTAATAAATATCCAGAAAATTAAAAAATGCTCATCTTTGGAACTTTCCCCGCAAATCATTTAAAACATGACGAAATAGTGCGTCACTCGTGAGTCAACTGTGAGCCACAAGTTGACTCACTTTGAGTCAGTGAATTTCGACGTTGACTGTCTCCTCGTCTCGCTCTTGATTGTTTCTCACGGGTGACTTCCTCAGGCTCGTGCACGCGCTATCGATTCGGATGATAATTGATACGCCGCGCGGTCTTTATTTAAAAGTACCGAAATGGCCTAATTCGGGCGCGCGCGCAAATAACCCGGCAGTTCCGTGCGATCATTATTTTATTAACGGCGTAATTTCATTACGCCCACTTAATTTGTATCATTTGATTATTAATATTGCGTATTAAGCCGCGCCGCTACGTTTGCACGCTTATAGTCGATACGCGGGAGTCATGTAAAGGATGACGTCATGAAAACCAGGACAGCGCGGCTCCGACTGATACGCAGCTTGTTTTATAGTTATTTGATTAAACGGTGCTGGCGATAAACCGTTTTGCGGGGAAATCGCGACGTTCGGACGTAGGAACTATTTCATGGCAAGAGAGATTTCGAGAAGACTTCGCGTAGTTCTAAGTTTTTGCGAAGAAGTCGGGAGATTTTGGAGGGTTTTTGGAAATTTGAGGACAAAATTTGGATAATTGATTTTTTTGTTAAAGTCTGGTTGGTTTTGGCGAAAGTTAGAAATAGGTCCGTTTTTAGTATTTGAGTATTGCTCAGATTATTAAGATTGTAAAGATTTTGAGTATTGTTAAAGATTGTAAAAATGTTTTGGTGGAAATGCTTTTGGAAAAAGAAGTACTTTTATTTTTTAAATTTCTTTAGTATTTTGAATATTGAAATATTGGGTGTTATTTGCTTTTAAAAATGTTCGACAATCGCCAAACTTTCACAAAAAATTGCGAGTTTCCAAAATCTCATGCCCTTTCTCCATTCATCGCTCGTTAATGAAATTTAAAAGAGTTGGCTGCCGTAATTAAAAGAAAATATTGACATGCTGAAATTGAACGAACCACAAATGGTACAAAAATATTGACGAAAACACTTCGATCCCTTTGACGACAAAATTACATCTTCCTCTTCAAAAGATCATTTTTCACAACTTTCAAGAAAACCAGTTGGCAATCCAAGATAAAACCCACCTATCCCCCATAACTATCTCCGAAAAATAATCTTACTTCCAAAGAACTCGCTAAAAGACCCAAACTGAAAAAACCTTCGCCCAGAAAGGGCAAACGAAAATCACCGAACACAATATCTTTTGAGGAATCAGAGAAATAACCTCAACATTTTACATTTACATTCAAGAAAATAAAACGTATGCCCCGATAGAACAAGATGTATATTATACATATATTAGATGGACATTCATACATAAAATAGATATATATACGTATTATATACGTATATTACACATATATTAGATATATATCAAATTGATGTTCTATCATGGTGAAATTTAGTTGCAAAACAATAAAATGTATGAAATTTAATTTCGAAAACGTAACTTTCTGAAATGCAGACTCAAAAGTTCACTCTAAAAAAAGATCTTCAGATTTTACCCAATTTGAGTTTGCACTTTGCATTCTATGAGTAAAATTTACTCAATTTTGAGTAAATTTTACTCATTTTTTAGTAAATTTACTCATTTTTTAGTAAATTTACTCAAAATTGTGTAAAATTTGAGTAAATGCACTCTATGTGTTCATTACTTTATTAAAGTAATACATTTTTGAAACTCCAATATTTTTCTAACTGCAGGCCTGCAACTCTCATAAACAAGTTCGAGCATTGCCCAATTCTCCCTCCCCCCTCGTTTTACAGTCGGTTCTCCAAAACACTCGTTTCCACCGTCCAACAAATTGGAGTACCGGAAAAAAAAGTCAGAGTAGCCAGCGAAATTGGCGCAATAAACCTGGTGTTATTATGCACATTTTATTGTGCCGTTCAATTAGACTTTTACGTCTCCCGGCGTCAACCCCGCGAGATATAAATCCGTCCCGGCTTGCTCATTACGCTATCGATTCACGGATGGTACAGGCCTGGTCTGAAAAATGTGCAGCGCCGCGCGCGATCTCCGCGAAAAGTAATCGCCGATCGCGCGCCACTTGCTCCGAAATTCACTCTTACGGTGAAATATCATTGCGCAGTGCCGAGCTGACATCACCCCTTATTGGAACGATTTTTGTTAATATTGTTACTCACGTGAGAAATTCGGACTTTTTTGGTATTAAAGTTTGCTTCTAATGGCACTGGAAAAAGATAAATACATTTCGATCCAAAAATTCTTAATTTTGATATTTCCGAAAAAACAATAAAAATTACATAATTTGTACAACATTTTTTTATAATTACATCATTTTACAAAATGTTAATTTGATATTTTTGATATTTTAATATTTACAAATATGTTTCAAAATGAAACAAAGTTATGTCAGCTCGAATTCGCGCATCCAACGATATTCCACCTGAAAACCGGATTCAAATCGAGGGGGTTTTAGCTAATTAGATCGGCGCGCAATCAGCGTCGCCGAAGTCGCGGAAGAACGCGCCGAAAAATGCTAAACGGCCGGACGACGGCGCGCGTTTCATTAGCGATGCATTGTGCGCCGGACGGAACAAATGTAGTTATGGCAGACGAAAATAGACGGGATCGCCGTCCCCTTAACCTTCGTCGCAGCTCCGTTCATTAATATCGTGCTTGTCCACGTAACCAGTGCAATTTATTATCCTTGTCCCCAAAAAACACGATACGAATTACACTTCCGAGCCGGAAGTCCATTCATTATCCCCCACCCCCATTTTTCAAAATTTTCCCACTCAAAAAGTCATCCATCAAAAAGGAACTAATCGAGCCATTCGGGAGTTTGTTTTCAACAATCCAGACATAAGTCGTTTATCCGTGAAAAAGGTGGAAGGAGAATTAAGTAATTTGTTTTTTGAAAAATCTATTGTCGAAAAGCTTAACTTCCGTTAAAAGGCGAGAAAAAATGCATTTGAAACCTTTGAAAACATTTGTTTAAAGTTTATCGGTTATTATTAGATAACATTATGTCTATTATGTTTGACATTGGATAAAAACCGCATAGAAATATAGCAAACAAATGTATAAATAAACGTATTTACTAGCCTCTATTTTCACAACTTCTCTTTTCCATCTTGATCCCCAAAAAGCAAATCTCCGTCAAAAAGCGATTTATTTTTCAAAAAGTCTTCCCCCAAAAATCCCTCCAAATCTTTTTCATCCTCAAAAATCCAGCCCCCCACAAAAAAGCGAAATTCACCAAAGCCATTTTCCTTTCAAAAAAGGATAAAAGCAAACTCCACCCCTTCGGAAAATTACCTATTCCAAAAAGTCCATCCATCAAAGCTGCTTTCCGTCCGAAAGAAGACAAAAAATAGACGAATCCTGCGAGAAAAAACGCCGAGTCGTTTGACATTTAATCGAAGCGCTCCCCTAATAACCGCGCGCGCCGCAATTATCGCATTTTTGCCGTCGCGTGCGCGGCCGCCCGGCGCAGCTGCTAATCCGCTAAAAACACGATTGGATTATCTAATGAATAATGCAGCGTGTAAGGCACACACGTATTGGCGACCGGCCGGCCGGCGACGATCGCGGTGCTGCATCGCCCGGAGTGCAGCCGCACTGGCTTTTCATGCGTCAGTCCGATCCACCGCAGTTTCCCGAGGCACTTACCATGCGCAAGTAGTAATGCACATTTCGCCCGGACACGCTCCGCACTTGTCACGTTTGACTCGCTTCGTCACGAAGTCAACCGCAATCCGTCCCTTCCCCCTCCCCGAGTAACCCCCGTCCCCCGCAGCCCCGGCGATGGCTCATGTTAATCAATCACGTCCCCCTTCCCCCTCCCCCGAAAAAGAGTCCCTCCGGAAGAGAGTCGAAAAATCGAAACCAAGGATGACATGGGACGAGTCGCGGAAAATCGAAACTCGAGAAGGGCACTCGGGGAAATTGAACCGACGAATAGGCGAGGAACTTTCCGGGGATGGCAGGGAGAATTGGCCGGAAGTAACATGGGAATCTCGTTTTCAGGATGGGAGATGAATGGGTTTTTTGGAAGATATATAGTTTTTGAAAATGTTTTCTTGAAATGATCCCATTCGAAATACCAGGGGTCATTATATTCTCGGGATATTTCTGTCCGAAGATCAATCTAGGATTGTTGCAAGATTAAGCCTATTCTTGAAATATTCCAAGAATAAGCATATTCCTATTAGAATCTTTAAAGCCCATTCTTGAAGCATCCCAAGAATAAGCCTATTCCTGATTTATTCAAGCTGAATATCTCTGGGAATATCTTTCCTATTCCCTGAATCTTTCTTGGCCTATTCCAGCAGTTCCAAACCCAAATCATCCTACTTCCGGAATAACCCAATTCTCAAAATCCCAATCCCCTTCCACCAACCTCATTCCCAAGTAACCCAATTCCACCATCCCAATCCCAATTCCCGAACCCTTCCACCAATCGAAAGGATCGAATGCCCGCAACCTTCCATCTCCCGAACCCATTCCCGTTGCGTCGATTCCGAGCCCCGACGGATTTCGGGGGTGGGGGGAGGGGGTTGTTGAGCCTCGTGACCTTCTAAAAATGTGCGTGCTAAGGCGCGGATCGCCTGCGACCTGGTGTCTGCCGGATCGATAATTAAAATAGCCGCGGCGAGACTCACCGCTGGCCTCGCTGGGCTTGGGGGCAGCATCCCGGCCTGGGCATCCTGGCCGGCTGGGCATCCTCGGCGCCCCCTGGCGGGCCGCTCCGCTACGCCGCGACCTGGCCCGGCATGGCCCGGGAGCGGCCGGGCGGTCACTCGCGGGGGGGAGCGGGGGTACGGGGGTCGCTCGCTCCTCGGCTCGGGGTCCCGGGTGGCGCCACCTCGGCGCGGCTCACAGCAGCATCCAGCGCCCGTAGCAACCCGGGCGGTCGCGGTCACCCCGGAGAAGGCGCGCGCACCAGAAGGACCAAGGCTCGCGGCGCCCGCGCGTATGCTCGCACCACTGGTCCGGCGGCGCAAGCTCCACGGACGGCTCGCGACTCGAGCGACGACGACAGCGCCATCGGGCAGGCAAACATCCTACCCTCCTGTTCCGCCCCCCCCCTCCCCCCGAGAGCGCCAGTCCCCGGCTCCCCCCGACCCGCTATGACGTTGCCCTGCCGGCGGGGGGCGGAGGGTGGCTGGGGAGGTGGCGCGGCACCCCCTGCGTCCGGGAAAGGGGCGAAGGACCGGCGAAGGACGAGGGGTGGGAGGGGGTGGCTTTTGGAGGGTAGGAGATTTTTGGAGGGGGAACGGGGGGGGGTAGGTTTTTGGGATGGGTTTTAGGGAGGGGGTTTGGGTGTAAGGGAAAAGGGTTTTCGTAAACGTGTGAAAAGGGTTTTCGGAGAAATGCTCTCAGAAAATATCCTTTTTGAAGGATTCGCAGCCAAAAAGAAAAATCGTTGACATCGGAAAGGGGTTCTTTTGTCAGAAAAGGAACCTTTTGATAGAAAATGAACTCGTTTCAGGACAAAAGGGTATTATTTTTGGGCACGAATCCTTTTCGTTAAAAAGGATATTTTCTGAGTGTGGATTCATATTATACCCAAATCAGCTGAACCAAATCAGCTCAGATTTGGTATAATAGCCCCAAGAGCTGGCCAAGGTTCAAACCCGTTTGTTATCCAATACTAGCTCCAGTCTGGATCCATTTCGTGGACATCTATAAAAGATCCAGATTTGATCAATTCTGGAAAAGTTTCGACTGAAAAACAATTTTACAAAATTGTAGAGAATGAAGTTTTGAACTTATGTTCTAAAGATTAAAAGTCTCTTACTTTACTAACTGATCCAACGAACATTATGCAGAATTGTATCTTATAATGATTTTAAGTGTAAGTCTGTGTTTATCTCCACAACATTCACTGAAAAAACTAACCTAAAAATTCGTTTTTAATTAAAACGACTCCTTTTAAATGAAAAGAATTCCTTTTCTGCCAAAATGATTTCTTTTTTTGCCAAAATACTTTATTTTGGCCCAAAAGGATATTTTTGTGGACCATGGGCAATAATAGTATATTGTGCACCTAGGGAGGAAAGTACGCGATTATTCCCGCGGGTGAAGGTGGCAGCCCGAGCCGAA
>JABFPB010002108.1:0-21545 GCA_022817645.1 Ceratoteleas bidentatus
AATATACGAATATTGAAAATTCCAGTACTTGTACATTAATTTTAATGTACGTCATTGAAATGAGCTTCCAGTTTTTAAATTAAATCGTTTCTGACAGTGCAGCAGCAATATATTTCTAACACTTTCTTACTACCAATTCTACACCCAAATGTCTAATCACTCCGTACACACTATCAAACTAACCTCCAGCTTTTCCACTTTGAAAATTGCGTTACGCTAATTTTCGAAGTGCAACGCGTCCGATGAAACCGCGAAACAAGTGAGCCAATTTGACCGAAACATCGTTATTGCTCGCATTGCGTCGCATTAAACTGCGGAGAGTAGTTTTCGCGTCGGGGCGGATGATTGATGAGCGAAACGTCAGAGCCGGGATCAGCTATTACCCGATCCGGGCGAGGGAAAGGTGATAACAGATGTCGCTGCCGCAATTCGAGCGTCGGCTAAAAATTTTACGGACCTTTTTCCCGGGATCGCGCCATATCAGATAACTTTTCTCATTTGTCCGGGCGAAGCCGAAACGGCGGGCCGATCGCGATAAAAGTGTCCCAATTAATTTCGGCCGATCGAAATTCGGCTAATTGAAATTAGTATCGGCAATTACGCGCGATATTGTGGGATAATGTGACATTGTGGCATGGGAAACGGCGAGGAATGCGCCAAGAATTTAATTCCAGTTTGACGCGACTTTTTACGGCGTTACATAAAGTCGCGTTCGTTACCATACGCGTGCAGCGACGTATCCGTGGAACCGACTGCGAGGGCCAGATTTTTATGTGTGAAAGTTAACGGTCGTAAGCGCGCGGAGCCCGAGATCCGACGCGAAATTCGGGCAGCGTCGCCGGTCAGGGCAATTACGCTTCAATTTTAATCGCGCGGTACGAAATTTGGGTCTGTATTGAGAAAAGAATTCTGGAGTATTGATACATAAAGTTTAGTATTAGTAGAATTTAATAAAGTGAACGATTTAGTTAAGTTAACGGAAATGTACTTAGATAACCTGAAAATTGTACTTAGATAACCTAAAAATTATATAGCTAGTTGATTCGACTAAAAGTTGGTTGTCTTGATTGAGTTATAATAATTGAACAGATTTAGATGTATTAAAGTTGTGGTACTTAGTTGAGATGGCAAGTAAACTAATTTGTTTGATAGAATTGAACCGACGAACCAGGTGATTTAGTTCATCAACTAAAATTTACTAAAATAAATTTCAAAAAAAACTAACTGCATTTCAGTCGATTTGACTAAAACTTTACTTGACTCAAGTAAACAGATACATTTGTCTTTCAAAATCATATAGTTCGACAAAATCTAAATAAAAATCTTCCCTAAAAGTCTTCGTTAATTGCAGACCGAACAACAAATTCGTGGAAAGGCTTCCATTCAGCATTTTCAAAATTATTCATTCATGAACACCCAAATAATTATATATTCAAGGAAATGCTACTTGAATTGCAGGCGGAGACATGTGTCAAAATGCAATGCAGCTTAGTAAAGCTAATTTTAGTTGAATTAAGTTAACTATTAGTTAGATGTCACATTTCATTCAATCTAAGGTTCGTGTGGAATTCAAACTGCCGTCAGAAACATCTACTATAATCCACTACATTTCATACTTGTATCTATTCGACTAAATAAATAAATTTAAATTACCACGACCAAGTTTAACATGTATATAAACTCAACACTCAGTTACGCCAACCAAATGTTAAGCTAAATGAAACTTAATCGCATCTTTAATTCTACAGTTGTTCCAACTGAATATCTCTTCGATCGTATTTTAGCCAGTTCATCCTGTAAGTCTCTTTTTCCAAACCGAAAAACCCCAAATCACCCTCAATAAAACCGAAAACAAACAGCGCAAAACAACGCAGGAATGCGTCGATTGTTTTCGTAATGCATAATCGTGTGCATTTCGGAATGCACAACCGACACTTTTTCGACGAATAAATTCACCTTAACAATCTTCGCCTCTGCTTCTTTCGCTCTCTTACTGCTAAATGGAGATAAATATGTCGAAGTCGTAGAGCATACGTGTGCCCATATCTACCGGCCAATCGGCACTCGCGCCGGTTTTTCTGTCTGAAAGTTTCACGAACAATTATACCTTAGCGGTGCAATTTTGCAATTAGCATAACTCAGCTCAGTAACTACAGATCGATTATTCATGAAAAAGCCGGCGAACTTTATTTCAGCATAACGAGGCGCGCAATTACACGCAATTAATAATATTAACCGCGTTATTTACGAGCGCCGGCGGATACAATTCCCAGCGTCGACAAAGCCCGTTTTTGCGCGCTTTCGGGCTCGAAAAAGCGCGCTGCCTTGAAAGAACAATTGACGCGACCGGTCCACGTGGCGCTCCACGAAAGCCCTTCCTAATTCCATTACTTCGACGGTGAACCGCGGAAAAATTATTTTTCGCAAAAAAACGCCGGATTCGCTGTCGCGCCGTAACGACGCTTTATAACCCGGGGCTTTGAAGGGAAAATAATTTATGCAAACGCGACGCACGACGTCCCCCATTTTCGAGATTAAGACGCGTTAAAAGTAGGCTGCAGGTGAACTTAATCTCGTCGTATTCCTTTCGCTTTTATATGGAAATCCTCTTGGTTGAGGAGTAGAGAAAAACATTTGTAAAGGTGACACTTTTAAGAATATTTTTTTCAATTTATAACATTTCAAGTTTCAAACACACTTTCTGGAATTCCGAAATTTGAAAGTTTTGGGAAAATTACGGTTTCGCATTTATGAATTCAGTATTTCTGAAATTTCAATTTCGAAAGACATTTTTTCAATTTGTAACATTTTGGATTCCGAGAATCTGCATGAAAAAGTTTCAGATTTTTGACAATTAACACTTTTATTCAAAAACTTTGACCTTTGGAAAAATTTGCAAATGTTGCGAAAAATTTTGACTTTTGGACGGAATCTAGTATTTTGGAATTACATTTTGGAAAAAATCGGAACATAGCACTTTCGACAGTGAAAAATCGGTTTCGCGTTCCGCGATAGCTTTGCTCGTGTTACTGAATAATTTATGTTTGAAAGTTAGGCGAATAAATAAGATGCATTGTGCTTTCTTGCATAAACGTGCACGCGCAATAAACTGTCTCGCGGGATGGCGAAATATTTCAAATGCGCGCGCGTAGAAAGAAATAACAATTTCGTACTATTGCTTTCAACAAGTCATTCATTTTCGGGCACGAAACACTGCGTTGAATTCGTGCCAAACCGACCGCATTAATTCGATATTCTCACCGAAAATATGACCGATCGGATACCGAGATGCAATTCATTCTACATTCTTTTTTTGAACTTTCACGAACGACGTCTATCAAAACATCAGCATCAATAAACGCGTTTCCTTGAACTCTGAAGTGACCTCTAATTTCAATTCCCCGTCGCTTAAAAAATACTTCAGTCATTCCGTCCGACCTCGAATTAATTAAACTGCAATCTGCATAAGATGCACTTTTTCATTTCGTGCTAACAATGTAACGCGCGATAAAAGATGGAAATTACACAGGCGTTCTGTAAACGCAGGCTGCGACTAGAAACATGAAAAAGTAACTCGCCGTAAACGTTTACGTGCTGGCATTAAACCGTCATAACGTACGTCAAATCGGAAATAAAACGTCGAAATATGCAGAACTGCACGCTTCGATGCACTTTTTCATTCCTCGTCCGAGCCGTAAATTAAATTTTTTTTGCAGATTGAAGAAACGTTTAGATAAATCATTGTAAAGTATAATGAAAGTGTGAATTCAAATGTAATATAAGTGTAGCATAAGTGCAATAAAATCAATTTATATAATCTTTTTTAAGACCAGTGGAAATAAGTGTAAATGCATCTAAATTATACGTTTAATGTGGGTGATAATAAATAGTCACATAAGTACAGTGTAAGTGTTAATTCAAAAATGATATAAGTGAAATGTAAGTGCGACATATAACTGCAATAAAAAAGTCAATGTATAAAATCTTTCCTAAGATAAGTACAGAGAAGTGTTAGGATAAGTGTTTCCTACAATAAGTATAAGTGTAAGTGTATACATCTGCAAGTGTTTCTAAAATATAAATATAATATGGGTGATAACATAAATGTTCATGTAACTGCAATGTAAGCATAATAATTGGAGAGAATATATGTTAATACTTATGTGAAATATGTGTAACATAAATGCAATACAACAGTGAATTAAAACTGCACTAAAATTTAGTACCCAAAATCCTTCCTAAATTACTTTCAATATCCTAATAGCACTTTTTCTTTCAATGCGCCATAATTTCGACTCTTTTTTGCGAATCGAAGAAAGATAGGACAAATGGAAATCATTATAAACTCGGTTGCGGAAGTTAAGCCCGTTTGATTACCGTTGTCGCTCGGAAAAACCCAGGGCACAGATTAAACGGTACCAACCGGGAAATCACATTGTGCCCAAACGACTTTTTTAATTAAAACGACCGAATTTCGTAGCTACCGTGTTGTTCGATATGAATGTGCTGCGACGCATTATGAATCAACGTTTTTCAGTTGGGCGGCAAACTTTCGCGCAAGCTTGATTAAAACGGAAAAACCGCGCAACTATGGCGAACCGAACGCGACCCAATTAACGATCTTTGCGAAACTTGCGAATCGAACGCAACGAAATCGAATCGCGATTCGACTTCAGACGTTCGTTCGCCGACGTTCGGCTATTAAAAATGTGTGTCAGGTGTCACTACTCTATTATTATGCTTAGAAAATGATAAATGAGCCTATTTGTCTCGGAAAATGGACAGCTTAAGGTGACCTAAAATATGAAAATATCCTATAGGTTCGTCTCGCCCTTTGGTATTAATTATTCGGCGGAATTCCCCGAATCCGCAATCCACTTTGAAAATTGCCGTCGACCTCCTGAGGAGAAACGGTAATAGATCTTCTTTATACCGTGGAAAAAAATGATTTGCATAGTACATCCTACTCTAATTCCGAACGCGATTCCGATTTCCCTTAATTGCTTCCAGTTCCGGGCAAAAAACCACAGTTTCTGATCCAGTATTCTGCCCAATTATGCGCAATTGGGAAACGTTTTGCTGTTGGGTTCTTCAAAGCCAAACTTCATCGCTCAGCCAATATTTCAGTAAATGTATGAAGCGCAACAGATATTTCACTCTGGTTACGACTTAGGAATTATAAATTTACTTACGAAATTTCAAAACTGAAAAAATTACGAGAAATTTCCAATCTATAATAAATGTTCAACTTGGTTTCAAAATCGCGGTATTATTTCGAATTTATTAATGTGCAACGTAAGTGAGAATTATAAATGTAATGCAATGTAACTTTAGTTATTTATCATTTATCATTACACAATAAAAAAACTTGTAATAACTTAAATCGTTGTAAAATTCGAATCATCCTTCGAATTTTATCGATTTTTTGTTTAAAAAAACATGAAAAAAGCCGGAAAATATGTTTCAATATCGGTAGTAAAAAAATTAAGGCCGCGGAGGAAACTCGAGACAGTTCGCCGAAAAAAGTGTCGCGAGTCGATCGGGGGAACGGAAGACTGTCGCTTTTTGCGGACGTAACTTGAACTTTATTGATACGGGGAATTAGCATTTTTCACCCCCGCATTTTTCGCGGCTCGCGGCTATAACTGGCGTACCGCGAGCCAAGCGCTATACTTAACGGATTCATTACGATCGAGCTAATAATATGCATTTCTGAAGTGGTTTCGGTACGGCGAACGATGCGCCGCTTCGGCTGAGTGGGCTGGTGATAAAAGTTCGGTGGCCGGAGTGCAATTTTTTCATTAGTTGGGATGGCTTTCTGTTGTGAATTTGTTTTTAGAAGTGCACGGCAAAAGTAAATCCTGAATCGATCGATCTAAATATCTTAAATTAACACCCTAAAAGTAGTATTTTTTATTAATTAATTAATAAAAAATACTGCTTCTACAGTTACTGTGTGGTTTAAATGCGAAGTGTGGAAAATTTTGAAAGAATGAATATTTCAGATTGTGTATGAAAAAGTTAAAATTTGTAAGTAAATATGGTCTCTGTTTATATAATCGAAAATGAAGATATACATCTTAAATTCTAGTGGATTTCAGCTATCTTTTCTGAGTATTTTGGCAAAAATAAGTGTTTTATAACTGTTTCAAGCCCTTTACAATAAGACCTTTATTAACGCCCTCCCCTAAGATTCAGTATTCAAGACATGTTTACTGGAAACATATTTTTGTATTATCCTATTTAAAGTTGAATACAAAATCATACAATAAAATATGAATGATTAATGAAATAATATGGCATTGTGCAACAGAAATTTCACAGCACTGTCATGGAATTTCTTGACTGGTTTATTAAAAAGTTATATGATTCTTGATTAATTACAATAAATCTAAAGATTTATTAATAATTTCTTTTTCTTGTATAATTTCAGAATTTCTTTTTCTTATATGACTTGTATGAAACTTTAACGAGACTGCACTCATTACATGTATAAAAATATTTTATTATGTTTTACAAATGGTCGTATTTTACATAACTGCACTTGACAGAATGAAGGCTCTTCTGCCAAAATTTCCACAATTTTGGCTGATACGTTTTGTTTGAAGAATTTTAAACACGTGTTTGAAATAAATAAATGCCACTGATCTCTAAGTTTGCATTTGTGTAGCTTGACAATAAAAGTAATCCATTAATTATGGAAATATTTTGCGAAACATGTAAGAAATTCAAGTACAATTCCTGAACAGGGCAGAAGAATCTATTGCATAATGACTATATGGTGTACTTGAAAGTATATCATCATTTATCTAATATATCCAACGATAAAATTAAAGCTACACTCAGAGAACAGATTATTTGATTCAAATACAGATTTCTTTGATTTATTTAAATAAATAATTTATTTAATACAAATGACATTTATTTTTTAATATAAAAATAAATAATTTATTTGTTAATTAAAATATTTAATAGGTTCGTATACAAATATGACATTTATTTCAATCAAATAAACAGTTCTCTGAGTGTACATTTAATGTAGCGGGATATAGTATATTGGTTTTCTGAATAACCATCTTCAAACCAACAACTAGAAAAATATACAAAATATAAAAAACTGATTAAAACAATTTTTTTTACAAAACAGAAAATATATACGTAATTTACAACATATCATTTAGATATTTCGTTAAAACATTTTTCCATTATTGCAGAGTGTCAAAACTAATTATTACTGACTTATCTGAAAGTACCTCCACGAAGTTTGTATAGAAATACACATTTTTACAACTCAAACTTTCAAGGTAAAAACCGATTATCGACTTTTATTCTTCCTTTATTAGCGTCTTTATCACTGTCTACATAAATATTTTACACACCACCACTTGCAATATTTTTCTTAAAACATTACACTTCAAACCAACTTCAATCTAACAGTAAACGAAAGATAAACTCCTTTTCCTTACAAAAACTTGAATTTCATCCACCTAAATTAAAAATTTGCATCGTACTCTCTAACCAGCGATCGCTTCTGTTTATTATTACAACGTCGCCGCGAGATTGACGGCATTTGCAGTATACTAAAAAAAGGCTCGTTAGCCCCGCGGACATCAAAGCGGCGCGTAATTTACACCCTGATTATCATTCGGTTATTTCATCGCTGATTAATGAACGACGGAGCAAATTGCCCGCGACGTATTTGCAGACTGTTTATGCAAACATGTTGTAGAAACAGCGGCTAAGTTATGGCGCCAATTAAGCGACGGATTTTCGAAACGGTTGCGCGCGACAAGTGCGTGAAAAATCAACGACAAGTGCGCCGATAAATCACACGTTCGCGCCGGGACGCGCGCTTTTGACGGAAATTTTCAGAGAGCGTTATATTGTGGCAAAGAAACTGTCAGTTTTCAGGGTATTTTAAAAAAATTGAGAATTTTGTGGAGAAATGTCTTACACTTATAAGCGTTAATATAAGTGAAATATTAGTGTTAGTATAAATAGTCCATGTAACTGCAATATAATTGTAAAATTAGTGTTAGTGTAAAGAGTTCACATAAGTGCAATATAAGTGTTAACACATAATTAATATAAGTGCTAATTTAAGTGTTTTATTAGCGTCAAAGCAAATGGTCATATAAGTGCGATATAAATTAAATATAAATGTTGTCTGACAAAAAAGTTTTATTTATTCTAACACCTCCATTATATTACAAAACACATTTTCAGCCCTTTTCTCTTCCGAATCAACAATTTCAATAAACCCAAAAATAAAAAAAGACAGGTTTAATCATGTTTAAGCTTATCCGTTTATTTCAATTTTATTTCTGGACGTATGTACCTGTCTGTACACTATTTTTAAAATAAAGTTGCTCTTTTCGTTAAACCTTCTCGATTCGTGTCCTGCGCGTTCATTTCCATACGCGTCGGCGCGTGAAATTGAAAAACGTAACTCATCGCTTCGGCGGCGCTCCTCTGCCCGACTAATCCTCCAATCGTTCTCCAAAAATCAGCGACACCGGGTTAATAATAACACTAATAAATATGTCACAGCTGGCGCGGCGCGTTAATTCCATCGGCGCGTCTGTTATTTACCACGTATCGGGCGCCCAATTGGAACGCGTAATTCGATGCACGGACCATTGTCCCGCGCAACGTACGAGCTTCACCTTCACGTGAATTGCAATGTCGCGATTTCGGGTCGTGGTTTGCGAAAGTCGCTAGTTTTAATCGAGAAAATATTTTCATAAATATGGTAATGGTGGAAATTATTGGTGGATGCTATTGGTAAACGGAGTTAGGAACAAGTTTAAAGTGAAAAGGATATTTAACGAAAAAGTTTACGTTTACAAGTGATTATAGTGCAAGTTCTTGCAGAGTTAGAGATTCAAAATGTATTAATGGGTATAAGTAATTGTGAATTTCAAATTCCTAAGTATACTTAGGAATTTGAAATTCACAATTACTTTAAGGAGAAACGAAATATAGTGAAGTGTTTTTTATCACGTTTTTCGATAAAAATGGTTATAGTGTTTTTTAATTATTAAATGGTATAATTTTTAATTATACTATTAAAAATTAAAAAATGGAATGAATTAAAGAAAATTAATTTGAACGGAGGAAAAATTGTATTTCGATGAAAACGTGTGAAGTGCAAATTATTACGTTATTAGTCAGGTATTTGAAATTCGGATAATTTGAGGGGAAACGAAACAAGATTTGCATTGTGCAAATGTCGGCGAATTCTACAACTTTACAGCTGCGAAGTTCGGTGAACTAATTTGGGCGGGCGAAATTCAAATTGTTGTGCGCTGTGTAAGAAAAGGGTTTCGATATGGTTCTGCATGAGTGGCTGGGAATGCGAGGTTTGAGTAAAAATAGGCTAGATGGGTGGGTGTGAAATAGTAGGTAGTTACTGAATTTTAATTCACTATAAAAAATGACGTTTAGAAGCCGTTGTAAAGATCTTTGAAAACTAAACACCCATGGGAACGTTTGTTTTTGCAAACGCTTAAGATTGATTGTTTGAACTCAGAAGATTTTAATTGGCTTGTTGTGATCTAGAGACTTTATATGTTTGGAAATCGATTCATAAAACACTTGAAGTTCGAATAAATGCGTTTACAGAATAATCGTTATGTATAATTTAGAGGGAGATTTTTACGAGATAAAATTCCATAGTATTAAATTCGTACAATTTTCTAAATCGTTATATTCATTTGAATAATCCCGTTCTCAAGTAATAAAAAAATCCCGCGAAAAAATATGCAAATTGCATTTTACTATAAGTGTACATAATACATAAGTGTAAGTGCATACGTGTTAGTGTAGCATAAATGTAATATAAGTGCTAACTATGCATATGAGTTCCATATAAGTGTTACTGTGGCTATAATGTAAGTGCAACATAGTTTTGATTAATAAGTGTATTATGAATTAAAATATAAATGCTCTATGAAAATTAATCATAAGTTTTATTGTGGTTTTGGTGTAAGTGTCAAAACAGAACTATAATGTTAATGTTAATATTTTTTCTTTTCAAAAATATCTTCAAAGATACTTTAGTTAGTTTTTACAGCACCTTACCAAATCCACTGTTCAGCGAAATTCCTGCCAAAAAATTGCATTTCCCCATAAGCTTCATCAACTCGGGATTCCCGCGCGGTGCTCCGTCATCGTTCGTCCTCGAATTCAATCTATCGGAACTCGCTTGATTAAATACCGCGAGCGATCACATTCGGGGGCAACGGAGCCATAACGCCGAAGTAAAAAGCTCCGCGCGAAATTGGCGGCGGAAATAAAGCGGATCGCGGGGAAAAAAGCGCACGCGGCAAATAAATAAACAGTCGCGGCGAGTTGGCCGTGCAGTTTTCGTCGCGGCGAAAATAAAAGCGACGGCGGCCGAAAACAGTCGCTCGCGGCGTCGCGCAGATGTTTCCGAATTTAATTAAGGACGGCAGTTTCCGCGCAATTGGATTTCCGGATTGCGACAAAGTCGGGATTGATTTTTCGGCTCGGATTTGTCGCCCGCGAATTTGCAGTGGCGGTGGAAACGAAGGGGGGATGATGGGAGGGACGGATTTATGCGGGACGATATTTTTTGCAGACGCGTCTTTATGAATGGGGAGTTTGGACATTAGTGTCGGCTTACGCGAAACGGAGCATTAATTGGGTCGGTTTGGGCGGCTAGTCTTTTCCGGTGATTATTCACGATTCGGGTGATTGATTGGGGGAAATTTTAATTGTGGGTATTTTTGGTTTTCTCTAGTTCTTGGAAGAGGTGAATTTAAATTTAGTACATTTTGGTTTAGAATATTTATGCTTATTTAGAATTTTCAATCTAAAAAGCATAAATAATATATTTATATAATATATTTTAGTACTTCTTGAATCTATAATTCGATATACTTCGTTAATCGATATATATCGATATATTTCGATAATCGATATATATCGATATATTTCGATAATCGATATATCGATTTATTTCGATATATATCGATATATTTCGATAATCGATACATATCGATATATATCGATATCCTTCTATAATCGATATATGTCGAAGCCAAACAGGACTATAATAAACATACATAAAAACAGGTCGATCCACCGACCTGTGTGTCGAAACTTGTTGACTAATGTTGAAACTTTACTTTAGTTAAACCATGTAGGATTTTCTCAGAAATAATCCCAACTCCCGAGCCTTCGACCGATTTTCTGACTTAATAAAATCCTATCGCCTTGTAAGTAAAGTTGTCTCTAGGGAATAAAATGTCATTTTACTCCATAAAATTAAATGTATTTTTTTCTAATAAAAATAAAATTGAAGATCAACATTGATTGTCACGCAGATCGAAGATTTTCTTTCTCAAAATACAAGTCTTATCAGAATTAGCGACTAGCTGTAATTGAAATTCCGGCGTGAGTTCGCGAGCGACCCAGTTTAATTCAGTTCTCAAAAGATTACACTTCCGTGAGTTTAATGTCGCGAAGTTGGGCATTTTAGCGCCGTAGCGCGACACAATCATTTACGCGCATTATGTGCGAAAAATCGCGCCATAAAAAGTAATCGACACTCGACCCCTAGCTGTAGATTATTTCAACTTCAATGACGCAAAACAATATCCCAACTTTTGCTTAGAGAAACTTTGTGATTGATCCATTTTAAAAATGGAATCAATTTTGCGTCGCTCTCCGGAATTTTTAATACCCTGCCAGTTTTTCGTCGTTCGTCCGATTCGAGCGGATTTTCGCTGGAACTCGGAGAACCTATTTCGAGGTCTGATGAATCAGACGACGATGATTTGTCGTGCGAAGCTTCTCGTATGTTCTCGTATTTGTCTTGGCCTTTTTGTTTTACTGTTTTTATCAATAGACTTATCAGTGTTTTAACTATGATAAATGGTCCGGTATAGATTTGGCGCATTGTTGAAAACTTCATACATATTTATACGGCGCATAAATAATGGAAATACAGATACCGCGCTGTCAACGCTTTTGTAAGCCGTGACGTTGATAAAAACCGTATTTATTCTCGCGAATTTTATGATCGAACTGTTATAATTGTAACTTTAAGTGGTTTAACCCAATTGCACTTTTCAATTCATATAGGATAACGCGACATTTTTTCCAGAATGTCGAGAACATCGAGGGAAACAGTAATTTTGGAATTTTTGGAGAAAACTTGCAAGTCATCATCCGAGTAAGAATCAAAATGTTTTCATATAACAATTTTTCATTGATCTTTCAGATATTAAATTATAAAAATGTTGTTTCTAGATTCTTTCTTAACAAACAATTTTCAAGAAAATCAATTTCTTGATCCTCTGATATTTAGTGCAAAAAGAAATTTAAGTTAATACAGTATTCAGATAATAGGCAAAATTTCGGTTCAAAATTAAATTGATTTTAAAGTTCAAAAATAATTAATACTTACATTTAAAAATATACATTTTCATACACTCCGCTTTCGAAATAAATCAAACAAAACTAAGAAATTTAATTTCAGAAACTTTCTTGGAATCAATTTTTGCTAAAAACCCGTCACTCTTCGGGGTGACTCCATAAATTTGCGCGATTAATACAATTGATCGATCAGTAGCCGCTCATAAATAATGCATCGAGTTTCGCTAACAGCGCGTTTCCTTAATTCAACAAAATCATATTACTATTCATAAGCGGGCGCAAATATTGGTCGTCCTCGTTCAGCGGGACGCGTTCTTTCCTCTATCGATCGTATCGGCCCCTTGAAAAATTTTGCCAATCGCAAAACGTGTTACGCCGAGAAACAAGAGACCCACAACCGCGCGGATCACTTCACCCGAACCGAAAGCGATTTCCTATACGGTTTTTTGCCCCTCGAAAAAATTAAAACATGCGACATATCACAGTAAAGAGTAATCATTTTTATTCGATCAAATTTCACTTATTACAATTGAGAAGAAAACAGATACAAAGTTTCCGCAATTTTAGATAAGTTTCATCTTACTGGTTATGTAACTTTCCAGATAATATACCATGCAATTTGATGATTTTTCAAAAAAGTTGAAAAATTGATAAGTATCTTCAATCAGCATTTATTCTAATTGAATCAAATTTTATTGAAAAAAACTAAAATGACTGCGATTCGGATAAAAACACATTCAAAGTTCTCCTTTAGATATGTTTCTTATTGTATTTTCTATTCGTTTTTGTATGAAATGAGTCCATTATCAAGAAAAAGTGTATTTATTACAATTTGGATAGGAACGCAAGTTTTCCTCACATGTTCACATGAATAATGGAATTTGAAGATACAAATTAAAAAATTAAAAAATAACCAAAAATATTCCGATTCCTTCCTATATGATTATTATACAATAATAAATATATATGGACAGTTTTTTCCATTCAAAATTGTCAGTCTTAAATGCGGAAACACTCGAAAATTAGCGTCTCGCACGTGACCTAAATGCGCCACTCTCTTATGAAAATTAATGTCCCGCGAAACGTAAACCAAATTGCGGCGTTTCGCGACGACAATTCACGTAGTTGATCCGCGAAAATGCCCAGCCGTCTGGGCGACTTTTTTTGAAAATTCGCCCGAAACTCGAACAATTTCATCCGACGTCTTATCCGACGTCTTATCCGTTGCGGCCAGATAAGCCAATCACTCTTTATCGGCGATGATCGCTCTCGCGCACTATTTAAATCCCGAAAACGAACGGGTTGCGAAGTCCGGCTTATCTCGCAGTTTCCCGCAGATGCCGGTTTATCTGGCGGCACTATCGGTTATTGATAATCCATAGTCTGCGCCAAGTTTTGCGACGTTTTTGGAGAACGAGGCAAGCGCTCGTTAATGACGAATGGCACGGCGGAAATTCGGGGCGAATTTTCGTTGCGGCGATCCGTCTTTCGGGCGGGTTTGTTTGTTTTGCGATTTCGGGTTCATCAAGAGAGAGTGTCTCGATGGGATAAGTACGAGAAGTTATGAATTATGCATTGTGTTAGGGTGGAAGGAATCAGGGTCTCGTTTGGGGACAATCTTGTTTGATTTGTTTGATAGTAAAATTGCAATAAGTGATTCAAGGAAATTGATGTAAGTAAATTGTTTATTTGTAATTTTATAAAATGTTTTTATTTTATAAGAATTTCGGAAATTGGAAAAATTTTAGTCATTTTGCATATCTGAGTAAATGCGAAAAATTACGAAATTTTGATTTGTATATATTTTTACTAAAAATGAATTAATACAATTTTTTTGAATCTGAAAAATTAAAACAATTAGTCATTTTACATAGTTTAACAATCTTGAAAATATTTGCCTAATTCTGAATTATATTTTTACCAAAAATTCCCAAATGTTTATCAAATGTGATGCATTTCAACACTTTATGATCGATGAGAATATGACTAACACAAAATATGAAATATTCCAAAACATGTTGTATGCAATTAGTTTATTCAACACGTGTTTTAATTTCGCGTAACCGTGTTTTAAATGCGGACGAAATTCAGATTGTAGCCGACAGTGGTTTGGACGAGTTTGCACAAAGTTGGTAAATTCAGCAATAAATTTGGAAAAGTGGACATTTAGAGGTAAGTGCAACTATGTGTGTCGTGTCAGATATTGCTGCATGAATGAACGTTAAATTTATTGTTTTTTTTCTCCAGCAGACCTGAATTAAAATTTGTAGGTCTTAAACTACATAAACTATAAACATAATTTGGTTTTCTACGACTTCCCAGTTTTCAGAATGAAGTTTAACTTTGTCGCAAGATTGTACATATTTCTTTATAGCAAATTACTTCACTTTTTCTACAACATTTCTGTGATCTGCAAAAAAATAATTGTATAGGTAAAATGTAATTTCTGTAATTTGAAATGATCATTTAAACCCTTAGCTAAGCATTTTAATCTCACCTACCAAATTTATATTTCAAAAAAAAATTAATTTTTTCCGAAAATTACTACGCGTTTTATAAAATGTGCTTTAACATTGGGGATGTAAAGTATTAAACAAAACACGGTTTTGCTGTGTATTTTAAAATAATTTATTATGAATGTTTATATAGAGTTTGTAAAGAGTTAGTGACTTATTCAAAGAGTCACTAACTCTTTGAATAAATGACTTAGGAACTGTGATTCCTACAGGTCTGTCATGTTGACATTGCAAACTTTTTCTGGTGCATCACATTATACAAAAATGTTATTAAGAACAAACATTTTACTTAGCAAATTGCGGTTTCCAAAATTCCAATATTCTATTGGGAATTATTACAAGATTTGATTACGGGAATTCATCCGCCATTCGATCCCGACCGACTTCGGTCAAAGATTAACCGCCTCTCCCAGAAATCTCCCTAAATCACGCCGCGAATGGGAAGTGCTTAACCGTAATTCACCCTTTGACAAATGTCCCCCGAAATGCGCCGCGACGCCGCAAGAGCAATTGATTCTCGAAAAGAAACGGTCCCGGGAATTTGACTGCCGCTCGGACTCTGTTTGCGCGTTCGACTGCGACGTCCGTCACTGTCAAATTCGCCTTTATGATCATTGGCGCGATTGGCGCGATTAAATAAATCGATTTAAATAAATCCACTTAACCTTCGTTCCTTCAGCCAATGAGGATGCGCCAATAAGTCTAATTTGATTTTAGGGTTCCGACTAATTTTTGATTTGGCCCACCAAGAATCATAAAAAAATATGTCCACCAATATTTGGGGACAGCGTCCGATGTCAATTGTGGACTTAGTTTTGGGACTGGAAAAGTGGACGTAGCGCGTCTGATCGAAAATGACGTTACTACTGTGATTTGTCTGCCGATGCTTTGCATACCGGAACTGCCGCGCGAAGTGCCGGATCTGAGCAATTACACGCCATTACCGGAATTTCAGCATTCGCAGCTGCATTGTACTTGGGACAATTTCGGCGAACGACGTTTACAACAACGATCGGAAATATGCGGATGAATCCCCCAAAGTTCGAATGGACCACTTTGCCCAAACATTATAGTCGGAATACCACGAATATGCGATGTGCTGATAATCTCTTTTTGTGGTTCCATTTGAAAAGTCATATTAGTTTCAACGAAATTAATTTTCTACTGAAGAAATATTGAGAAACTTATTTTCCTACAAATTTGCTTTCGTTTCCTGGTAATGGTATTGATCCATAAATTTGATATTTAATATGTTTTATCTACAATTAATGATTCAGTCTGTCATATATGGCTCATGTATAATTGTATATATAAATTTTTTGACTTCTGAAAATGACACTGACGATGAATCGAACGAGTATTTTCTATTCGCATTTCCATCACAATTGAGCGATAAAAATCTGGACAGCCGAGTTTTCGTAGCGAGCCATAAAACGGAATTGCAACACAGTTTCTATGTGACGATGCAACGCGCACATATGCGTTCATGAATCGCGACATCGCGCCAATGTTGAAAGAGATATCGGGGCGTTATCGCGATGTCCGCTAATTGTAATTATCCGATCGCCTTTCGGATAGCGCTCAATCGTCCGACGGATTGATCAGAAACTATTTTTTCGACGTTTCGAGTGTCAGAGGCGACGGCAACAGCTTTCATCAATCTTTGGAGTCGAAACCCGATGATTCGCCGCCTCGTTTGTCATTTTTCTGTCAGCGCCACTCGTGACATTTAGGTGCTTTGTCAAAAGTGGCGTTTCCTTGTTTGCTGTCGAAATTGGATTTATCGGTAATCTTTTTGTATCAATAAATGTTATTTCAAATATTTTTTTGAAGCTTATAATTATTTTTTATAATAATAAACAATTTTTTGAGGAGAACTTTTTGTTAAAATGCAACGAGATGCGTTGAAATGAAAATGCATTATTCTATTCCATTTCCAAGCATTTTTCTGCAGTGTATTCCTAAGAAAAGATATTTTCAATATCTGATTTGTATCAGTAAACGAAAGTGTTTATTGGGCAAAAGGGGCTGTTTCGATCGAAAAGTAACATTTCAATCGGCTCTCAATGGCGTCGTTTTTCGCTGCTCGAACGTGACGCGAAAGCCATTTGAATTTTCGAGTCGTAAAGCGCGATTGCGACACGCGTCTCGGCTGCACTTCCACGTACTCGCACGTTTATGAATCCGCGGCATCGCGGTGCACTCAATGTCAATTGTGCAAAGAACGGCGCGTCCGACTGAGTGAAATAAGTGGCATTGAGTCTATCGCCGGGCCGAGATACACCGGCTGAGATTGCGAGCACGTAGTGCACAAGTACGTGACGTCTAGTCGCGGTGCCAGCTCAGGTCTGACCCGTCTTTTGAACTGCGACTGGTTTGCAATGGTGGAAAAAGAGGCGATCGAATTTCAGAAGGATCAAGTGTTGCGAAAAGAATGTTGGAACAATTATGTCTATGGACAAAATTATTGAAAAAGTATGGGTCTGGTTTAAAAATTATTATTAAGTCTTACCGATTTTTTAAACACATATTATTTATTATAAACAACTCTGAAAATCCTTATAGAGTTAGCAAAATGTGAAAAAATTAATAAAAGTGTAACATATTTAAAAACTTTGACTATTTTAAAAAACTAAATTTCAAAGAATTGAAATAATTCTAAATAATTCTTAAATATTTCTCAAACAAATCTCAGAATTCTACAAAAACTAACAGAAAATCTGCAACATTCTCAGATTGTCTCATGTTTACAATCTCTTATCACTATTTCATTTAAATTAATCTCAACTTAATAAATCCTAATCTCAAACACTTAATTGACAAGATCGCTGCAATTATCCCTCGATTCCCTAACGATTAGCCAATCCGCTCGATAAATACGGTCCATTTAATCGAACGCCTCGAGGGATTCTCAAAGCAGACTCACAATGAATCGCGAGTTCGGAAATACGAGCTCCCGAAGTTTTACGCCCTTTATAAATAACCGATAAATCACCTTTGCGACGGCTTTTTGAAAGCGCAGTTCGGCGCGGGATCTCGAGAGAAGTATCGCTGAGATTAAACCCATAAACATCCATCAGCCTTAAACACCGTGTCGCGACCTTTGTGCAGGTGCCTCGAACTTGAAATGCGCGGTACAAGCTTGTATTTTCAGAATCAAACTCGGTCGCGGCACAACTCGCCACCGCCGGAATTTATTGCCAGCAGATAAACCCGGCGATTTTATTCTTCGCTCGCGTAGACAATTTTCCACTGCGAACTCCACCGATGGCAAATTGACCTCGATGCCGATCTTAGCCGGACGATTATTAAAAGTGCGGTCGAATTCGAATTACGATTATTAAGGATAAACTTGGGGGGGAGGGGGAGACATTTGTAAGAATTTAGGAGTAAAGTTTAGAATTTGATATTTGGAAAGCAAACATTTAAAATAAACAATTTTAAATAGAGAACCCATAAGAAAATGTCTAAGAATATAAAAGTAAAACTCTTGAAGAAATTTGAAAACAAAATAAAAATTGGAAAGCAAAGTTTTTTAATTAACGATTTTAAATGAAAGGGAAAGTATTTGTAAAAATGCAAGAATGCAAAATGTAAGATAAAATGTAGAACTTTAGAATTAAAACTGTAAAATGGAGAATGCTAAACTTTGGTGGAATGGCAATTTTTTGGCAGTCGACTTATTTTAAGGGGTTTTTATTGTCGACGTAGTTTTCATCTAAAAATTGTACGTCCGAATTTTATTTGAAGAACAATTTAGTGGAAGGCATTTTAAAGTCATAGAAAATAATGAAATGTTATAAATTATTATATTTTTCATGTTGTTTATTGTATATAAATTGAATGCAGAAAGTTCGAAACACAAATAAAAATTGATGTTTTTGACACTTGAATATTTCCAGACTTTTCATTTCAACAAGAGCATAACAACGTCGTAAAGAATAACGAATAGATTATTAATGAATAAACGTTTCAAATCAATACAGCTTATACTAAATCCCAAAACCGAAAATCCTCCATAAAATGTATGAAACTATAAAACAACACTTTTATTCCATCGGAATTAATCGCAATAAATTCGCTTCTCCAAAACATAAAAATTCGTAGCATTTTTCCACACGCAGCTATCGTCTTCGAAGCCAATTTATACCGATCGACAAATCGACCCAAAAATAAGTGCTCTCAAATAACCCGTTTTATATTCCCAAAAGTCATGCCGGATGTTGCCACAGAATCAAGTGTCGTTTTTCTCCCACATTTCTTACCAAACACCACATCGAAGTTAAAAAATTGTCGAAAAATGTTTTAGTTAATCAATTTACTTAATTAAACGTTTCGTTTATTTCATCTAAATCTTCGCAACTCTGAATTTTCGGATGCTATGGAATTTCGATATTTCTACAAATGTTGAAGTGGACATTTTTTTAATTTGTACGCATTCTTCACTTTTCAAATACCAGAAACATTTTAGAAAAAATTCAACATTTTCAAAACCACTGTACCTTTCAAGATTTCAAACTTTTCTAATTTCGATATCCACTCTAATCTCATCAAACTTACTCTTTAACCGCCGTTTTAATCGAAGCAAAATAAACAAACCCCAACACCCCTTAATCTTTGCAGAACTTCTCACTTTTTTCTCCCCTTCTCTTCCCCCCTTCCGCCACCCTCTCTCGGAGAAGCCATCCGCGAATTTATCTCAAGAGCGTTCCACATTCGCCGACGCACAATGTGCTCGGCGATATTCCCCGCGAATTATTGCCCGCGTTACTTCCATCCGAGCGCGTCCGAAAATCGCCGTCATTTGCGCGAAAAATTCGGCTCCCGAAAATTTTTGGCTTGTTTTCCCGCCGCGCGACGCGCGACTTTATTATAAAGTCCCGTTACGCCTCGTCGCTATTTATATCCGTCCATCATTTGCGCGAGATTTACGGCACGACTCCGCGGAGACATCATTTTTCGCGACCAAAAAAGCGCCGGGGTCGAGTTAAAAATTTTTTTGCTTCTTCGTCGGAATGATGCGAAAATTCGGGGAAAAATTGATATGAACGCCCGAACTTGGGCCATAATTCCGCGCGACGTTTTGTCCGAACGATCGCTTAAATTACGACGGAACGAAGCGATATTTTCACTTTGGCGAAAAACACCATTTCTTAGAGTCGACGGAGTGGATGACGAGACACTGTGACCCGAGTCGGGCTGGATCGGAGTTAATTGGAGACGGTTCTCTGTTTAGTTAGGCATTCCCTTGGGGATTGGGATGAGGTTGTAATTCCAGAGGAGACGTGACGTCTATTTCGAGAGGAGCGCGAGGTGATTTTTAGGGATTTTTCAGTGGAACGAGTGTATCGGGAAGGAAAGTATGAGATTGGGTACATGGCGATATTTCATCGAATTCTGGAGTTAATGTCTATTTGTTTGTTTTAAATTATTGGGTATTGAAGAAAAAGTTTCCTGATAGTTAAGTAAGTTCGTCGATGTCAATATCTTGCGAATATTGAAATATTTTCAAGACATTGACATCGTCTAGATGTATGCATTTTATTCTAGCAATGGTTTGGATTCTAATTGGTACCACATTGATTTCAGTAAATCAGCTACCTAATTCACCGTCAGTTATCTGAATGTCCCAAGACAACTTTAGACAATTGGCTGAGAAGGAAGTTGTGTCAACCAATCATTTAAACTATTTTATTCACTATTCATAAACATTGTGCATGCCTATCCGGATAATCCAACCAAAGGAACATCTAGTCCTGATACCTAATACTTGAAATTGCACTGCAGATGGTTCAAACGACCATTCAGACTTTTGGCATTTCCACACAGATAGATCAAGTAATCATTTAACAATAAGGATTACATTTGGTATTCGTAACTAAATTCCCCGAGCAACTCTTAAGACATTTAGAACCACTATTTAAACGGTTGCAGCAACCATTAAACCTTAGCATTCCCATCTAGATGGTTCAAACCACCATCTGATCCCTAGAAATTCCCATCTAGATGCTTCAATCACAATCTAACCACTTGGAACCCCCATCTAGACGGTTCAATCCACCTCCTAATCACTCCTCATCCTCATCTAGACCTTGCTTCTACCATCAACCACTCTTCAAGATAACCCTTTCAATCACTCCGAAGAACTTTGAACCAAAGGAATCATTTGCCAAAAAAGAACTTCTTTACCCTGAATCGTGACAAAAGGAAGGATTTTCTCAGCACCTCCAAAACCACCACTCCAACCTCCTATCCTCCAAAACTCACATCTTCGTGACGTTGACGACCCCCTGTCTCACCGCTCCCACCGCGAAGTCCTCGACGGACCTGAGCCCGGCGCCCCGGCACAGCAGCTCCCTGCCTTCGAACCCCATCCTGCACACCTCCTCCCGCAACTCGGCACTCGCAAGTACCAGCAGCACCATCAGCACCGCTGCCGTCGCCATCTCTTCCTAAGTGGCCTCCAGTGTCAGCCCCACGACTCCTGTTTCACTGGACCACCCCCGACGCTCGCCTCCCCCAGGTCCCCCACCCCCCCCCCCCCCGGCCCCACCCGGGCCCCGGCGCCCCCCCCGCCCCCCCCCCCCCCCACCCACCCCCCCCCCCCACCCCGCCCCCCGACCC
>JABFPB010002109.1:0-21548 GCA_022817645.1 Ceratoteleas bidentatus
GTCACGTGCCTGAAATGAACTTCCAGTACTTGCATTAAAAGTGCATTAATTTTACGGACATTTTTAACAGTGTAATGCCAATTTAAAATGTTGCCGTGATAAAATTCCAGTGATAAAATTCAATTACAGAACAATGGTGGATGAGGAAAATCCAAGAGATTAGTTCTCGGCGAAATGTTGTAGTAATGCAAAAAGGACGTTTTGCAAAATTTGCCAGATTAATATAAGTACTAATGACATTTAATAAATCACTGTTGTTTAAAAACCAATTTCTGTTACAGAACATTCAATGGAAATTAGTTTTGTTTTTGCACCAAAGCCCTATTCAGTGGCTTAAGGTGAAATGTTAAGTCTATTGTCACGGAGGTAGTGTTTTTAATTTATATAGTTATTAAAAGGCTATTTGGAACACAAATATTCCTAACCTCAAAGTTGAAACTTAATTCATTCCAAAAGTTTGTAAAGAAATTATAATGAAATGAAATTTAACCAATCGCACAACATTCTCCCAAATGGCAAAAATACCATACAAAAGCCGAATTTTTTAAATTAGCTTTTTTTAATTATAAATTTAAAAGACACTAATCTAGTAACTTATGAGTGGTAAATCACCTTAATATTCTGATCTGAATAAATCGAAAAACGAAATGCGTCATTGATCACTAAACTGTTTATGAGTTTCCGCATAGAATTCGATCATTAATGAGAAAAGTAATTCGAAATATCTTCCTGGAAGCCGTTAAGATATTTAGTGTTTTAACGACTTTAGTTAGTCTTTGTCAATGAAAAAATGTTCTCTCGAAACAGTTACTGTGGCTTTAAACTAAAATATTTTCCGGGAACACTCTCGTTTCTGCGGCATTTGCGAGTAAATATCTATGATATTGGAAGTAAAAACTGAAGTTCGATAATATACCAATACATTTTCGATGTATTTTCAAATCTTGCAATGCGATGTGCATTTTATGTTTATTAGCTTACTTACAGACAGTTTAACTTGCGTGCGAAAATAACTAATAAATTCATTTAAGCTGAATGAACGCAATCGAATCAGAATTGTGAACTTTCTGCCTCGCATTATAAATTATATTTTGCATTGTGCTCCAATTTTAAAACGACGATGTGCAAAAACTCCTAATAAGCGGTGGTAAAAAGCGAATAAAAGTAGAAATCAGCATCCTAAATGTATTTTTGTAACTTTTATGTGCAGATTAGTTTTATTAAACATAATCCAATTATATTATACACTCTTCGATAATATGTGTAATACTCTCCTATATTGACGACAGAAGGTAAATATTGCTTTATTTATTTTATTTTTCATATAAAATTTGTATCCCACAGAAATCACATTAATGTCAGTGATTTAAAAGATTCAATTACATTAAATGAAAAGCATATTTAGTGTTTCATATATTAATTACTAAAAGTGCTTTCTAGTTAGAAGATGAATAACATTATAATAAAAAATTAATTATTTTGCGAAATAACTCTTTTCACATCGTATATATAAATCCGCGAAAAATGAAAACATTTTTCTTCTTTGTAAAGCTTTGGCAGCAATGTCGAAGGTAAGTAAGGGGCGGATTATTTGTTCAATTCTAGCGGTTTCTTGCTACATCTGTATCTGTTTCTTACGAATTCGTTTCGTATATTTTTATTTACAGAAAAATAATAATACAAAAAATGAAAACGCAATCTTATAAATTCGTTCAAGCAAAACTTGTATTAAATATTGACGATGTTTATGCGAAGGTAATTCCGAAAAAACATCTATTCCAATAAGAAAAAAAAATTGAACAATTGCTAATAACTGGTAATCGCCGGTATTATATCAATTTTCTGATTTTTATTGTCGAGTTATTAGCCGTTACACCGAGAAGTACTGGTCACTTGCATTTTTATCGACTCATTTGAACAGCAAAGTGACAATGCATGAATAATGTACGAAGTTTTTATTTTCGTTGCACGTAAATGTTCATGTTAACGAGGTACTAGATCTGACAGCAGAAATAATTCAAAACCGACATATTTCCGATTTTGAAAATAAATGTGATTTCCAGACAGAAACATGCGTTTAGCAAATCATGACAGGGAAGAAAATCGATTACCAGTCGAATGTCAATTAAATGGCATTTCTAATTATTTTGACAATATATCATGTAAAATAACCTGTTTTAGACATTTTCTATCTTTTACCTCTAAATTAGTTTTTAGTTAGTTTTTGTAATTAAAATAATTTTTTCTTTTTGAAAATTTAATATAATTTTAACAATACAATCTCAAATTGTAACGATTTTGATGGTATTTTACAATGACCAATATTAATCAAAAAATCGGATGCATTATGAAAAAGACAATAAGTTCAATGAACCAAACATCCATTACCACGAACCCTTCTCTTACTGTTAACGGCGACACTAAAGTCTAAAGAATCATTGGCGTAAAGTTCAGTCAGCGAAATAAATTGTGAAAATAGCACTCTGCAATGCCCCACCCTGAGTACAGCGGAAAAAGTAATTCCCAACTCGTCGAAAAAGAAACCATTCAATGACTTCTTCACAGAAAACTAAGTCCAACTGAGACAAATAAAATATAATTTCCCATTCACCAACCAACCGATCTTCCCCGATCTTGATTACACCACCTCGAATGAATTCATAGTCCAACATTCTTTGCCACCGAGTTTTGACATCGCTCTTTGAACAAAGACTCTTCGATCAAGAATATTACCGTCGCTTCAGCAATTCGACCGCACCAGAAACCAATTTTATTTGAGTTTACAGTCGACTCGTCGGGAAATGATAATTCGGTTACCTAAATTGCAATTACAGTCCATAATTACGGTAAACCCAGACCGTCTGTTGATTGAACTAAAACTACAACAATCGCAACTAAAGCGCATTTAAATGTAACGCTGCGCCAAACGATTCCGATTTCTCGCAGTGAACGTTCCACATGAGCACAGCGAGCATCCGGGGATACGCCGTGTATCAACGCGAAATTGCATGTGCTCCGAGCGAGCCTGCGAAGTATCCAATTCGTCTATAACTATCTCAAGTAGTGTATGATTACAGAACGAAGTCGGGACCCTCGTCTAGACGCCTCCAACGATGCTGGCAAAACACTGAGTCACCCGTCTGTCTCGTTCGAAATAGAATTACACGTGTGGGTCAAAGACCCATTTCAAAGTAGCAACCGTTTCACGGTGACGGGTCAACAGGTTGACTGGTCTATATATGACCATTTGCCAGGAGTGTTTGCCAAATCTAAATGTGCCACGTCTCGATCCGTCGCCGAACAAAACCATAAATATCTGCACATAACCCTCGAGATAATCCACTTACATTAATTCGCGAAAGGAAAACATCCAGGTCAGAGTGCACGTTAGATATCTAGCATCGCCTAGAGATAGACACAACTTAGGTACACCAACTTTGCGCCATGTCAGCGGTGATATATCGATTTCTGGTTTTCAATTTAGACGTAACACACTATCGATTTCCGTACATCGATCATGGAACGTTACTTCTGATTGATGGCTCTCGACAGAAAAAGTTGCGCTCGCGAGCTGCGAGTCTGAAGTTGTCAGTGTCAACAATGCCACCGATCCTCGCTGATTTGCATATATCTAATAGGATTAATCGATTCAGCCGGGCCGATTGAGAAACGATACTTCCTGCAAGACAAATGATGCTAGTGCCGGCAGTGTCGCGAAAGCGGCCAACAATTTGCGCACCGGTGTTCGCGTTCGATAAGAAGAGTCTGACATGCCTTGGTAACGGTGTTTCGCAACACCGGACCATTCTCCTAGATTTGATCAATTATTCAAGTTGTGTAATATCCACAGATGTCGCGGCTTTGGGATAAGTCGAGGGGGTGTTTTCGATTATTTGGAATGTAGATACGAAAGCTGCAGCTTTCAACGTTGTTCCCCTGAAGAAATATTTCAGGGTTACTAGTTAGGGAATAGTTAAGGTAGGAAAATTGTATGTTTGGTGTTCTTAGTAGTAAACGGTGAGGTTTAGGTAGCCCAAAATCCATTAATGACCCTCCTACTGAGATAGACCACGAAGAAGAAACTGTTTTGGTTAGGCTGTCAATGTTGTGGGGTTCATATAGTTCTAACTGGGGCTTTGCTGCAATGTAGTTATCACTGCAAAGCAAATAAACTACAATAACCACAACTACGATTCCTATTACGACTATTGGGGTTGTTACTTTTCTGAATCTTCGTAACTTCGAACCATTAAAACATACGGAGGTTCGAATTTTCAAAGTTTTCGAAGTGTTGAAGTTTGTCTTTCCTTTTTATTGCGCATGTAAAAATAAGGGCAGGTAAATGCAGTCACCTAAATTTTTCCACAATTTTTACACGAAGTACCAAATAAAACGATCAGCGAGTTCCCAGATGAAATTCCCGAAGTCGGGCGGAACGCTCGTTAGCGTAGAACGAAACAACGTTGAGTCTCTGGAGCGATCAAGTGACCACGCGACACAGTGCTAGTAAAAATTGTGTTCGTCGAGAGTCACGTGTTCCATGCATGTCATTAATTTGGCAACCGAATATAACAGGGCCCCCACGGAAAAGTAATTACAGTGATTACCGTCGGTCGATCCTATCGCTTTGCGATCGGCGTTGCGTACGGCGAATCCGGAAATTCGAGCGATCGTTAACACAATTAGGCGATGCGCTAATTCAATTGGTTGATTTGGTGACGCCGAAGCGGCCGTCTTTAATCACCGAGCGAAAAGGGAAACCGAGGGCTTTGCCCGAAGGACGCCGCACTTACAAATCAGACGATTAAATTACCGGATTAAATCAACAGGCGCCACTTTCTTCTTTCGGCCAGTTCATCCGCTTCGACGGCGGCTTTAAGCCGATCTTAGCGCGAAGCCGATTTAGCGCGAGTTAAAGAGAGATGCGCCGGAACTGAAATCGCGCGCTCATTTTTGGCATCGCGTGCGGATAAACAAGCGGCGCGACGGCCAATTATTAGGGCGCCCGTTTAGGGCCACTTAGCGAGTATTTTGGACGGGAGCTCGGTGATTTCATTATGGTGAGCGAGGTTGAAGGAATTAAGAAATTTCACGCGTTGGAGCGAGGATCTGGTAGGAGCGAATCCTGAACTGATTCACTTCCAGCTTAGTTCAATTTATTATAAATAAAATAAACTAGAGTTCGTACAGACAAAGTTTTTATTAACATTATCGAACATTTGGTAATGATAAAAAAAGGTTTGTGACTATTTTCAGTAAGTTAGCTTAAATTTGGGTTAATTAATGTTTATTATAATTTCGTACATTAAATTCGGAATATACAGAAAGGATATTATCAGGACTAAAATTATAAGCATAAAATCAATGTTTTAATTTCAAAGTATAAGTTTAATCATTCGAAAAAGTACATAATAAATCAAACTTGTTTATCTAGTTTTTTTAACCAATTTAATTAGGCAGATATAATAAATAAACCTTTTTATAATACTTTTTTCAGTCATTCTAAAAGATGTTTACAGTGTAGTATATTATGATTCATATAAAAACTGCTTCAAATCACTTCTACGAAGGAAATGCGAGAACTCCGAATGAATAAAGTGAGTCAGATTGAAATAAAGAATAAAATAACTATGCGTAAGAGTTGTCAGAACCAGCTAAGGTTAGGTGATTCATCGAATCACCTAATGAGGAGAGCCTATAACATTTGGAATCTTCCATACACCGTAGAACAAACAGTTTAAACAATTTCGAAATAAACATTTGCTTTAAACTCTATTTTTATATTTTATACCATTTCTTCAGAAATTCATCTGCATATTAAATATATATAGCTTGAGGATCCTTCCACTGGTTTGTTTATAAAATCGTGTAAGGCTTTATAAATTTATTTTCTCGTTGAAAACGTAAACGTATAGGCTGCCGATTTCAAATCTTAAAATGAATTCGCTGTATGCAAATTGGAATTGGAATTTATTTATTTGTCGTTAGCAAATGCCATTTTCTAGGCATACATGTTGACAAACTAATTAATACATATTCATTGCGATATATGCCGGTTTTCGGTGATTTCAAACGTGTTTGTATAAGATTATCTAGCTAAGTGGTGGAATTTTATGGTTCATAAAAGACGGTATTTGCAATGCAGATATCGCAAATGTCTTTTTGTTCGGTGGAACGAAACGCCGAAAGCTCTTGTTGGACTAAAACTGTTTCAGTTATTTACTATTGATCCGCGAATGCTGCAGTTGTCTTAACAATAACTCGATAAGATATAAATTTCATCCGTCCAGAAATAGCAGATCTCAAGATTCCTTCCACGTAAAATTTCCAAACTCATCGCGCTTGTTTCACATGAATCAAACAGTCGAATCATTCCCGACATTTTTCTCCGTCGTGTTTTTCCCTGTACCATTTAACGAAGCTAATAAAAATTCCACGGTATTTCTCCTCGAAAAAAATGAATCGATTTCGCGATTCAACGGTCCAACCTCTCTTTTTTCCCGCCAGTAATTACGCATTTGTCATACTTTGGCATACGATCCCGATTACGATAAGTCGTCCCAATGCTCGCGATTAATTAACCGCCAGTTAAAATAATTTTATTTGCCGGCCTCAAAAGCGAATATTTATTTTTACGCCTGCAGCTTCGTGCATAATTAAACTTATCCGGTGAAAAAAGAACGCTCGCTCGCTTTGACGAATCGCATTACGAACGTATAACAGAGCAACCTCGTGTTTTATACATTCACGTCAGTTCAACGCTTCTTGCGCGTGTCACAAATGTTAATACGCAATTCCGTTAAGCAACGCAACGGCATTCCGATCCGCGTTTCCGCGCAGAAATATCAATGCCCGTTCCGAACGAAACTTGGGCGCGAAACGACGAACAAAAAATTCCCGCGCTAAGTATCAAATTACATCGTGCACTACTTGAATTATTGGACACGTTATTTACATTCTTGATAAATCACGGGCGATGTTACGCGAACGAAATAAAGTTATACTCTCGGAAAGTCGACGTTTTGCGAACTAAAGCGAACGTTCAGCTGGGTAAAGTTACGAGCGTCGCCGGCTCGTAAATCCGTGGTTGGTCGTGGCTCTGACGGCTCCCCCGAATCGTGATTTTTCTTCGGTTTTTGCATAACAACGAATGACGTATCTCGCCTGGCGCAGGCCCGACCATTCAAATTTCTCGTGACGCGACATTTGCACTTTTGCATTTCGCTTGGACAACAAGATGCCTCGTAGATAGCGATGCGCGACATGTTGTCATTAACATGTTGTATTTTCATTCGATGCGCGAATATTTCTGAGCGACAACTGCCAAAGGGCAGCGATTCACTCAGAAAAAGAATGCGTTAACTCAAGATTAGAATTTTTTAACCAATTTTCTCTGCTGTTCGATCATTTGTCACTCGGTCATGTCTGTTTCGGGATAAACTTTTCCGAGTAAAAAAGAATGAAGAGGATATGTTTAAAATCGGATCGAAACCGGTCTCATTTAGATGTTTTTGTATGTTTTTTCACGAGTTGACGTACTCTGTAAAAAGTCGTAGATTGTGGACTGAAATGCATCTGTAAATGGGAATCTAAATGGGACTGGTTTAGATCCTGATTTTGATCGTTTTCTGATGTTACATCTGTCAAAATCGAAATAATGTTTCCATTTACAGTTGTTTTTTAATTTCTCGGACCGAAACTAACGAAACTAACAAAACTAACAAAACTAATAAAACTAACGAAACTAACAAAACTAACGAAACTAACAAAACTAACGAAACTAACAAAACTAACAAAACTAACAAAACTAACGAAACAAACAAAACTAACAAAACTAACAAAACTAACAAAACTAACAAAACTAACGAAATTAACAAAACTAACAAAACTAACGAAACTAACAAAACTAACTAAAAGAAACTAAATAATATTTTAATGTAAAATTATTCGATAACTGAACCGTTACAGCTTCATTCTAAAGCTGCTGCAAAATTTTTTATTTTTTATTATTTTTCTTGCTTCAGATTGTAATTTCTTCGCAATGCACTTTTGTCCGGAACTCGCGATTGCGATTTATCTTGGCAAGGCGTTTTCCGAAATCAATTTTTAGTGACCTATAAAATTATTTACCAACGGAAAAGCGCGTGCGGATTAATTGAATGAGCATTAACAGCCGGGTTCATAGCGCGCGTAAAACCGAGTGATCAGTTTATACAGCGGTGTATCACATTTTTACAAGCCTATGAAAAAAGGCACTAATCGATTAAGTGGATTAAGAGTATTCCACAACGAACAAGCTAAATCATAAACCGTTTCATGGTGCCGATAAAATGAGTCATTAAGCGTCCTCTTGCCGAAACGGTTTATCGCAAATGAAACCCGTGTCATGCTTATGAGCGTTATTGCTTTCTTTTTTCCGGCCGTCACTTTCCGGTCGTCAAGTCGTTGCTATGACATAACATGTGCCACGTTATGAGTCGATGGATGAGGTTAACATTTCAAGGCCAGTTTCGATTTCCAGTATGCCATTTTTTTCGCCTAGAAAAAGATTCCAAACCTTAGACGAACATTCGCCGCAACACCTGTTTCGACGCTCGAGCGTTTCAACTCATACAATAAATCAATCCCATCCACTTTTTGCGAATTAAAATAATTCATCAATCACGGAAACGCGATGTTCCTTTGCAGTCGAAAGTATGAAACTCCGACCCTCATCCTTTACTACTTAATGCACTCAAAACAGTGAAGTGATAGATCGCAAGCCGAAAGATCGATGGTTGCAAAGACGGCGCAACATCTCGGGCGAATTATTTTACGTCGATTAAAAACTAGTTTCGTGCCGATTCAGACGTTTTCGCAACAGTCGAACGTAAAGTATGGAGGAGGGTGAACCATTTGTTTCCCATGTATCCCAGAAGCATTTCGTACGAAAAGTTGGGGAAACCTTCTTAGCAGATTAATAAAGACTATCCATTATCTGGAATTTTCGAATCTAAAAACAGGTCAATAACAGGGCCTTTTGGTACCCATGTTATAAAAAGTAATTTATGCGAGTGAAATAAATTGTAGCTATTTTCTGGGCGAGCTGAATTATAGTCTGGTAACTAAATTTATCAGTATATCTTATGACGGAAAGATAAATAAAAGTGTGCATCGCTTTTATGCACCGCACAAAAATACCGTGCGAATAGGAAGGGGAGTCGCGCGATGACAGGCACTCGCTTTCGGCTCGTGATATTAATTCCGATTGTTCGAAGGGACGTCGCGACGGGGAGAAATTTGAGCGGCGTTCGCCCCATTGCAATTTTGAATATTTCATTAAAGCTGGCGTGTAATTGGAATAATGTAACTTGTAACGTTAATTACGAAGAAGAATAGTATAAATAATGCAGCCACGTCTAAAAGCCGCTTCTAATTAGAGCGGAGTTAAAGCGAGTTACTTTAGACACAAGCGCAGTATAGTTTTCTCAAATTTTAGGATCAAGTAACCGCCGAGGAGCGTAGCTCTTACGTGAAAGAGGACCTCAGGTATTTCAATAATCCTAGAGCTTTCCCTCTGCTCCAGGCCAAACGTCTTTCAACGAGCTTCTTCCATACCGCAGCCACTTATTCATTGCTGAGGAACGAAAGTATAGTTTAGAGCAATGCAGCTTTCATGGAATCATTAATATTTTACTCCTTAACGCCTCGCCTGACGTTGCACGCGTCGTCAGATTTCGGCGAAGGTGCAGAGAAACGATGAGAATTTCGCTGTTCTGAGGAAGTTTGCAGTAACATCTCTATTTACAAGCTAAGAAAGTGACACCATCAACAACAAAAAGAATATTGTTTGTTTTTGTTGTTGATGGTGTTTACATTTGAATTTGTGTACATACTGTTTTTGTTTACATGTTTTGTAAACAAAGGTAAATAGATAGTTATATGGTTTTGCAGGACTGGACACAATTTAAGGAGATTTTTTAAATATATTAAAGTCAAGAAAATTTCGATTTTCTTTTAGGACGACTTCAAAAACTGTTCCCATGAGGGACTTTCTTAATTTTCCGAATTCTCAAAAAACATCCCTCATCGAGATTTCACGACTCGGTTATTCATCCACTATGTCGTTCATTGCGAAATTGACTCGCGCGTTCGAGCTGGCGTTATTTGATCAACAGAAACAAGTTAATCAACGAGTACTTGACACTGATTTCAGGCGCCCGACTCTCGCCGCCACAGCCTTATTTCCTCGAGGACGTTCGCGTCCATCAATATCATCGGTGCCCGTCAATTATTCAATTTATTAAATTATTCAGTCACGGAAATGAAGTCCCGCGGTTGCTGTGCCACGATCAGGCTGACCGCACTGAAAGAAAGAAAATTTCCTGATTTTTAACATTACCTTCAGTTAGACGTTACCACAATTAAAGAAGCAAAAATGCCCTTTGGGAAAATGCCCTTGTATTATAAACGCTTATTTTATACAAGGTCATCCATGCAAGTTTCTCCTGATATTTCAACTCACATATGTAAAAAGACAAAATCGATTATGGAAAAAATCTCAAAACAGGTTTTGAGATTTATAAACAAATTGTTTATAATACAAACTTTGTACCATCATTTCATTTTCAAAAAAAAAGCGAACCAAAGAGGTATGAGGGATGAATGTGTTAACTGCAACAGCGATTCGATTCGATACATGATACAATTCCTTTGTACCTCCTTTTTCTCTTAAGGATTGTTTCAAATAATTATTTATCTTCAGAATGTGACATCGAAGGTCTTAAACTTATTAAATAAATAACTTCTCATCATGTTTTTCTCCGCAATGTTCAGATCGCAGGTTGCGTTCGTTTCGGTGGATTTAATTTGGCGCGTTTAATGAAAGTGGAGTGCGTACGCGAAGATTGTTTGAAATGCGATACCGAGTCGGATGACTCGGGCTTGTAGGAATAATGCAGCCGAGCAAATATTTAACGTGTGTAAATGGATCGTGACAGTGGGCGAGGGCGAGGAAAAGGGCGTATCGCGCGGGATGTGCCGAGTCAGAAAAAACCACTTTGCTTGTGTGCCGCGCTGGCAGGCGATTTATCGCTGATGGATGCTGACCGATCGTGCGGTATCGGGAATACTCGATAATGCACTGTAATTGAGGGGTCAGGTGCCGCGGCGTCTCACTGGATTTCACGCAAACACATACTTCCACTTGATCAGTCGTTTTCATTTTATCAATTCACCATGAGGGGACAGAAATTAAGCGGGAAAATAACTAATCCGACGAATATCGCGAGATTTCTTCTCACGGATCTTCAAATGATTCGAAGATACTTGGACAAGACCGACGAAGTTCGAAAGAGGTTTAGAAAGAGAAAGTGAGAAAGTATGAAGAATGCACTCAGTAATTTTGCTAATTCATAAAAAATATTAAAAATTGTTATATATAAAAAAACTGTTTTCCACTTTTTTAGGTTATATTTCCTGACTTTTGATTGAATTTTACCCTAAGTATATAAAAAGTGCAAAATTATTTAATAAAATGTTATTAGTTTAAGTTGATCACTAACATTGTTGGCTTTATGATACACTTCAAATAAAATCGCATTATCCGGAAATATATATCTTTATGGATGTAACTTTTATAAAATATTAAAATTTACATAAATGAACCGTGAAGAATAAAATGTGATGATATCGTCGCAAATGGTTACTGTTTAATGAACCATGTCTAAATGTGACACTCTCATCAATTTAGCGCAATGACGTTGACCCCTTAGATATGCAGATTTGAAGCGCGAGGTTCAGCTTCCTACGAACCATTTGGCGTTCGCGTTGAACCGCGCGTTGCTAAACTCAACCGGTCTATTTTCGACCAGATAATCGAACCCGAAAATATTCTTGGATTTACACGAAAATGTTTATTAGCAGCAATGATACCTTGGTGCGAAAAAATCAAAACGAGACTGAGATCGAGTTGCGTTTATTATTGGATGCAATGTTGTCGTTGGAATCGCTGTATAGTAATAATTCCGACGGTTATTTGATCAGGAAAAGTGTGTTTCCCTGACTTATCGCTCGGATCAGTTTTGTTTGGACTTCGGTAAGAAGGCTGAGTAGTTTACGAACGGTTTTTTTAGCGAAATTGAAATTAGCATTTTTATCGTGCCAGATACCGGCAATTGTTTATCGAAAACAAGTATTTAAGTGTAGTAAATATTTTGTAGTAAATATTTCAAGTTTTCTTATTACTTTTAACAATAGGAGCTTGCCTGGAAGACTTCGTGTAATCGGAAAATTACAAATGCATCGTTTAGAAGTTATTTTTTCCCAATGTATATTTCTTTCCCATATGTTTCAAACAATATTTCGATAAACATGTAACTTTACATTTTTTCGTAAATTATATTTAAAATCGTTATTTAAAAAAATCACTTTAAAACAGTGTTTTTATTAAATGTTTTTTTAGAATGTACATAGCGTGTTTCCAGCCTTAAACGTTCGTAAAACAGTATTACTATAATGAATTTCAAGTGCTGTTCTACCACCGATCTTTAAGTGAAAACAGATCGTCATGGCAACAATCGAGGTGCATTTTCACCGGTGCGACTGTTTGCGCAATTTATCGACCCGGAATCACGATATTCAATAACAACGTGGCAATAAAAGTCGGCGCCTTTATCGCGGCCGGTTTAACGGGCCAATTCCGCGGCGCCGGAAATTGTTACGGTTTGCATATATTCGGCACAAGTTGTCCAGCTTCGGCGCTTACGTCGCGAGATTAGCTCGAACGTAAGGTCGTTATTGGAGAACGATAACGGGATCATTTTCTTGAGCATTGGCTTCAGTTAAGCATTTTTGCCTTCCGATGTCAACTGGAGATTATGCCAGTATGTCCCTCTAGTAATAGCCTTCGCTTCGGCTTATCGGCCTGAATGATTGTCATATCATTTCGTTCGGTTTCGCGATCTCGAGGGTCGGATCGCGGCGCCATCATAAAGGCGCCGATCATTTTTTCCCTCGCTCCCCTCGATAATTTTTTCCGACAAAACGACCAGCGTATCGGCCAGCGCGAATCAGCACGGCTCGTTATTAATTAAGATTTTCGATTTTAATTGGATACTGCGTGCGATCGACTTGCCGATCTTTCTAGGAAACGAGTGAACTCAGGAACTGTAATTTGAATTCAAGATGGTTGCGATACAATCGTGCTCAACGTGTAAATTATTGTCGGAGATGTGCGATTGAACTGCAGTTATCGCTAAAGTGTTTCGGGTTCGGCGGATCGATTTGCAACGGAACCGATTCGTCGGTTCACAGGCTCGTTGGGTAAAAATTAAAAATCTGATAAACGACTTGAAGCGAAATAACACTAACGCAATGAAAAAAACCACCGTTTCATCACGAGCGAAATGTCTCTGATATATGTTATATACGTTGGGCGAACGAAGTTACATTCGAGTTTTCTCACTGTTTTCTGTATTGTTTATTAAATAAATAAGCACCGCGCGAGGCGCTGGTTTGCGATATTTTTAAAGGAGTGTAAATACGTGCGCTCTCGTGATAAAATTGGATCTCTACGTTTGCACGAGTAATGCATCTTAACATTCAATTCGAGGGGATAAATACAAGTTGGAATTGTACAAATTGGAAGAGCATATTTTTAATGACTATAAATGCGGTGAACAGTGGATATTGTCAGCGGCTTCTCCCGTGCAATATTCAAGTTTGTATCCTCTTTAATTCAGCACTAAGTTCTAATTATTAACGACGCTCCAAACTTATCCTTAAGGTCGATGAAATTACGAATGCGTCATGCGGCGGTGTCTCTTTAGGTGAAATAATATGCGCTGCAAATGCGCGCCACGTTGATCCCGGTTTTCGACAGTTTTATTTTAAAAAGCTGCGAGATACGTTTGCATTTGCAAAATAAAGATCTCCGCGACTACTTTTACGTTCTACGTGCTCGCATAACGCGAAAGCTCGTAAAGTTGAATGAACACATTCATTAAAACGGCTGAGACCGACAAGGAATGTAAACAGCCTTAATTATTTTTCTGATTTATTGAACAAGGTAGGCGAATTATTATTTAAAATACAGCTAACGTTGTTATAACGACATGAAACAATTAGAGTACAGTACCGAATTGTTGTACGTTGTTTCAACATGATATGGCTTGAGAGATCCCATTTTCATTTGAAATTAACACGGTACTAATTTTCATGTAAAATTGACATTGGTACATGTAATATAGGAACACATTCCTAATGAATGATAATTAGCTCGTTTAGGTTAAAATAAGATACGTTTCAATAGATTAATTAAATTGGTCAAATACTTTTACTCCCAAAGAAAAAGTAGAATTATTTATTCGAATGCGACAGAAAAAGGATATTGCACTTTTAATTTAAAATTAAAATTTAACAAAATTTAACCTAACCTTTTCATTGCGAATAATTTACAAACAAAGTAGGCGAAAAGAAATGATTTTGATGCTTTACATTGTCTGATTCTAAAGAATTCATGCTAATCGTGTGAAGTGCAATGCTGCACACGATGCAGAACTAATAGCCGTATATTTGCGGACAGGCACGCTAAAAGTGTTAAAAGGGCGTATGTTGATAGGCAGATGCCCGGACTCGTTAACGCTACCGTAAATACGAAACACGCACGCACCTTGTTTTAACGTGATCCCTGGCGCCACCGGTACACAGTGCAATCAGTAAACACCCCCATTCGACATATAAAGACCATTCCCTTCTTATCAACACGAACCTTCGTTTGGTTTTAAATCGCGCGATCATATTTCATGACAATTTGCGTTCTAACACGGTGCTTTATTAGCTTGACGTAACTGTTTTATCGTGGAACCGAAAACCGATGTTAAGGTAGAAGTGCAATTAAGATAAGTTACAGATTAACGTGGAATTACATACAGTTCCAGGAGGATTCAGCAGCGAATTTGGAACAAAACATTTTCCGAATTAAAAAAGGCGCATTAAAAAAGTAAATTAAACTCGGATAGCTGGTTGGACCGGCGATATACGCAATAGACGAGTTATCGATCGGGAAAAAATTATTACAACTTCCCGCGAATATTTCCAGATCGCTTTTTCATTTTGAAATCACGGCGACACAGAAGCGTAACTTTGCGCCCAACTTTTCAATCAAATGTTTTTGAATAACTGAATTTGAAATCAGTCGATAGCCTCCACAATCAATTGGCCATCGTTTATGCCATTCATTCGTTCTGTAAAATTGAAAACAACATTAATCGCATCGGAAAAGTAGATTATTTGTATCGAAATATAGCGCTTGTCGCTCACAGTTGATGTGTAAATAAATGACATTAAACGTTGCGAGCCCCGCTTTTCGGTTTTTCCGTAACGCTCTCGCGGGTTTTATGGTCGATTTGTTTGGACAATTAACGTGTTGTCCTCCATCTTTCAATCAGCGATAGACTCTCTATAAAAGATGCAATAGTTGTACTCGCAATTATTAAATAAAAATTGGCGTTTTCAAATGTTTCATTCACTACAGACAATCGAAGTTCACCGTTGTTTTTCGACGAAACGATCGAATTGTCTTCTTATTTTCGACGAAGCATCTTGTTGACGCCCGAATTGAGCGCAAAATTGTCCGAGTAAACTCAATTGCAGCCCAATTTTGTTATTCCTGCTGAAGACTTGATCAAGATGTCTTTCGCGGAACTCTTTACGATCTGCACTCACGTAATTCACAATGTGATTCTCGGACCAGTAGGGATCGTTCGTTCCCACTGACGCAGCGAAACGTTTTTCGCGAAAGACGTTTCGGCGTTATCGGGCAGTCTTTCTCGGAGCGAAGGACGGGTAGATCATGCGCTGTCAGACGAAATAGCGCGGAGTAATTAAAAAGTAAGCAAACCGCGCGGAGTGGTATCGTCACATGAATATACATGGCTGCGAATGCGAGTAGTAAAACCCGGCGCATTATACGCTTCGTATTTTTTCCGCAATACATTTTCGCGAGTTGCGCGGGTATTAACGCTAAATGGGCGAAATGCACTGAGACAACTAATTTTTAGCTTTGCGATGTGTTGTAGAATATTCAAATTTCATGATTTTTATAAATTATCAAGAAAATCTGTTTTTTAGATCAATACCCGCATATAATGATTTGGGCATTTTGTAAAAAAAACGAAGAACAAAATACTAAAAATATTAACAAAACTTTTTCAGGTAACTAAATATTGACATGTTATACTACGATTTTTTAAAGTTAACATGTTTTACTATAGATATTTTGGGTAGGTACATTTTCGAGTGAAAATTAACTTGACGAGTGTTGCTTTTTGATTAATGTAACGAGTTTATAATGTGACTGTTAATTTCCAATTATATATCTTAATTAATCGAATCAAGGTTAATTGACAGTCTATTTGTCACGAATTGAACACTATTGTTAATCGATAACAAGTGATATACAAGACTCTAAAAGAAATGTGATATGAGCTTCAGCTATAATGATTTCACCGAAAATATAATTACCTATTTTTAAGACCGTACAACAGTTGAAAATTTAGCATATTAATTTTTTGTTCAACAATGTTAACTCTTCTTTATCCCGTTTCAAACAAACAAGAAATAAACAGGCAGGTTCTTCGTCGTTCAAGATTCATTCATCGCAAATGAATCCTAATACATAATGCATCACACTACCGCTCGATAATAAACTCTTATCGTGCTGTCGTAAAACACAAACCGATTATGTCATACACCCAACAAAACTCCTCGGCACTCCTACCAACATTATCAGCAAACTTAAAAAACGTCACGAAACCCTCTCCAACGAAACTCAACAAATTCAAAACACCCTTTGTTAATATAAACAAAAAGGTGGTTAGAAAAAAATGTTCTGACTTATTGATCAAAAGATCAGTATAATTAATTTATATGAAATTTACAGGGCACACCGATCACTTGAAAATATAACATAAAATATAGCAGAGAAAAATTTATTAGAAAAGTCATTTTTTCACTCGTCATGATTATGATAGAATAAATTAATTAATTATTATCAATATATTCCATATTCATTAATTAATTGCACTTTTAATTATATCCTTGAAAGTTTATCGGGACTGCATGGACTTTGATAAATTCCATCAATTTATACGAAAGATTTCAATTAATTCACATGATCTGTGTGAATACATTTCACAGATTACGTGAATGTAATTAAACGTAATGTTGAATTCCTATGAACCTTCCAGAGTTTTTTAGCAATTATCCGGAAATACAGAAAAAAATTATATTTTCAAGTGATCGGTGCGCCCTCTAACTTTCATGTACATCTATAATATTGATAGATAAGCCATTTTATCAATAAGCCAGACAACAATTTTTGTTCGACCGAATAAACAACTAACAGATTCCACCTCGACTTTAACTCGCATTCCCGTAATTTCGCGCGAAATCCCTTTTCTCATTACCGCGCGGACATAAAAATTTTCGCTCTGATTTGACAATTGTACTCCCACCGAGGCGGCGAAAAAAGAGCGACGAACGCGAAGCGCGAAACACGAGCGCGCCGAGCACCGAATCCATTTAGTCGCAACATTAAAACTTGGCAACAATTTTCGCCAACTTGTACGTTTCGCGGAAGGAATAATTTACTTAACGTCGCGGAAACGTAAAATTCACTCAAACAAAGGCGTTAAGGGATGACACACGGAGCGCGACGGCGAAAGTGCGCCGCGTGCGCATGCGCGATTGCGCCTCGCTCGCGCGCGAAGAAAAATGGCCCCGCAGAGGTGGCGCTGTGTTCGCGCGCGCGGTATACAACGCGGCAACTTAATTTATCGTGCGTAAGGAACGAGCCGCGGGCCACGGGATCTCGCAGGGCGCCGTATCTCGCGAGACGATTTTCGAGGGTTGCGCGGATAAAAGAGCGCGACCATTAGTCTTCGGAAAAGCGCCGCCAGAGGGATTAACAGCGCGGGAAAGGGGTCAAAGCTCGACAAGAAAGCGCGAAATATTTAAAATCGCGAAATTAGTTTTTCACGCGCGATTATTTGGGGGAATGATTTAACGTGACGGGCAATCGTGCCATTTTCGACGGCCAATTTATATTTTATTTTTGTCTTCGACTTTTCGTCGGAGGACTGTTTAGTTGAAAAGTGGATTCAAATGTGACGTATTTGAGATTGGGAATGCTTGAAGTTGTTTTAAAATACGTCGTTCTTCATGGAAATCGTTTCAATACCGAAGATTTGAGGGGAAGTAGAAATGCGAAATCGAGTGGGTTAATCGGAGGCAATTTTCTTGGAGACACATTGTAAAAATTGTGATACGTAACTTAAATTGGTTGTTGTGACTTTTTCAAAATCTTAACGAATTAAATGTAAAAAATTACATCAGATTACTTAAATGAAATAAATTAAATTATATTTAGATATACACAAATTGTTAGAAACAAAACAATTTCCCAAATTGAGAAGAAATGTCTTTTACTCTAGGTATTTTTTTAATCAAGTGGAAATTGTTTAAATTAGATCCACCATTCTTCTTTCAGAAAACACATCCGAATCAAAATGTTCGTTTATTTCAACCAATGCTGTGCCTCAAACTTGTCCGTTTCCAACATCACTCCTATTTACCGTATTTCTCTCACACGGTAGTAAACAAGAATGCAATTTCATTAAACAACATTGCAAAGCGATCTGCCGAAAAAACAGTCTACGTAACAACCAGGTTACTTATCAGGCAACATTTGTGAGTGATGCGACCACTAATTCGGACGGTTGAATCGCACCGCGAGAAAAAGAGATGTTTCTCGCGGCCGAAATAACGTGCGATCGTCCGGGAATGTTAAGTCTTTTAATGATTTTGAAGAACGGTTATTTAGTTACCGCTTAAGTAAACTGAAACTTTTTACCAAGCGGAATTCCTATAACTGACGCGACGTCGGCCAGAAGCTCCTCAAAAGAAAATTTATTCGGCCGTTTGTACTTCGAGTTTATTAGTCGATGTGAAAAATTTCCGAGCTGCCCGGCAAACTTTATATTCGAAGCGTGAATTGTATGTAAAAGACCGTTATTATACAGCGAGTGACTAAGTTGTTTCTCTGGTTGCAATTATCCGGGTGTGCCTGGATTACAGTGTCAGCTCTGGGAAGGCAAATTCGGGCTTACGTGTAAAACGAAGAATTTAGCGGGAGTGCATGTGGCTTGTTACTGGTTCACCTATATTGGGTAAATAACTTAATTACAATTAAGTTTATTAAAGTTGTTGTACATAGGTAAACCTACGGTTGACAAGGATTAAACGCATACACCGCCTCACGAACAAATTATACTCAGAACCATTGATTTTAGTGCAATTAAATTTTTGGCAAGAAACCGTTAGAGAAAAAATTGACATTCAGCTAATTAGCAATTTAATGTTTTGAGGCAGAGATATGTTTGTGGGGTTGTGAAAAATTCTTTTTCGAACAAAAGAAATGCGTGTTCAAAGAGAGAAAATCATTTAAGCTGGATTTTTATTTTCAACACGAATCCCGTCCTTTCAAAAAGAATATTTGTAGACTGTAAAAAGGGATTTTCCGTCGACCGAAATATTTCGTTTATTTGCGGCAACTGCATTTTTTAGTTGGAATAACGTGAATGTATAAAATAAATGCTTTATAAAATGATGCCTGCATATTTAAAGGTTACAAAAATAAATCGTGAAAGAGAAATTAACCTTCAGCCGGAATTTAATTTTTAAAATTCATTTTATCAATTTAAAGACGACGCTTTTAAGAAGAAACACACATTTAGGAAATCAAATTTGAATACACAATTTATTTGGTATAATGACATTCGATAAATCTTTTTTTAATATTTATGAATTCTTAAATATTAAAAATACTGTTGGAAATACAATATCATGAATTATGTGTTAAAAATACACATTTCCCGAAAACCATTACTAATTTGCAGGAATAAAACCAATCAGTGCGGTGAAAATCATTGAAACTGGGCAGCCATTCACGGAATCTTATTTCGGTGCAAACCTAATTTGCGAAGTATTTATAACCGTTCACTCTAAATAATTCAATACATTCTAATTAACCTCTCCTTTTAGAGGCAGCAATTTAAATGAATTATTTTAAGCGTTCCGAGAATCAACATACTGTCACCGATATCTTAAACCGTCAATACTTCGTTCTAAAAATACGTTATTACACTGATCTGAAAAATTGTCAATCTATCACCAAAGAGTCATTAATTACTCCTTAATATTCCAAACTCCAACTCCATAATACTGATGTTCAAACTTTTTCAAATCATCCTCCCTTGACATGTCCCACAATTGCTCGGAACTCGAACTTCCCAACATGATAACGTAACTCGCAAGTCAGTTATGTTGACTGAGTTTCGAGAATCCGATAGCACATGCCAACTGCTGTAATTTCCAAACCAGCGCAAGATGTCGCGCTCTAATTTGATAAATCAAACTTTTTGCCGCCGAAGTCACCGCTTCGACGAACACACTCGTTCGCGATGTACAAAATAATGGCATACCAAGTGAGTGCCCCGGTTTCGGGCACCAATTTTCACACAAGTTTTTATTCATTTCGCCGACTTATTATAACGGGAGCTGCGTCTGCCATGTGTTCGAGCTTAAGTTCGAACGCATAATACGATGCCTTGACACACATTGATAAACTCCGAGACATTAGCATACTTCGACCTGAGATAGATTCTTAAGTTACGCCGTAAGCGTCCGGAAAGGCCGACAACTACTTGAAAAAATAACTTCAAAAAACAAATTGTTGTTGTCAAATTTCTAGTCAATTTAAATTATTGACTAGAAATTGATCTGTAACTGATAAGACTATAACTGAAATTCTAAATGTAGTTTTGACCTTTTTTGGTTGAAAAAAGGTCAGAACTATTCTAAGGGAACACATCGGTTGAATCAACGTTGAATCACCGTGCAATCAACGTTGAATAACGTGGAATCAACGTTGAATCAACGTTGAATCAACGTTGAATCAACGTGGAATCAACGTGGAATCAACGTGGAATCAACGTGGAATCAACGTTGAATCAACGTGGAATCAACGTTGATTCATCGTTGATTCCACGGGCAAAACTGATATACCAAAACTTGATCCAAAACTCCAAAACTGTTCGAATATACCAAAACTGATCGAACCCGCCTCATTCTCCATCCCACCACTAAGTAATCAATTTTTCATCAAAAACTACTTTTTTGTCTACTCTCCCATACATTTTTCGCCAGTTGCCGCCCCTCCTGAATAAGTCACAAGATCCGCGCAAAACATTTCCATCGGTTTGTTTGTCTCCCTCCGCTGAATATGCAGCGGGAGGTTAAATTGTCGCGCGTGTAATCCGATTAATTAGCTTCGAGATTTTTCATGCAATCACTTGGTGCGTTTTGCCGGTCTGTGCCGCCATAGAATATTTAGCAGTCTCGTTGAAATTGTCGTGCTGCGCGCGCCTGTTTGTGCGATGATTGGCGCAGTCTACGCGATTATGTTCTCCGGGGCGTAAGTTTTCGCGGCGCTTGGGAATTTTAATAGG